>VZRQ01003907.1:165885-208365 GCA_013397975.1 Machaerirhynchus nigripectus | reverse complement strand
CGACCCCGACCCCCTCCTCTCCCGCCGCAGCGGGCGCAGCCCGTCCCCCCCTCCCTCTCCCTCAGGAGCTGAGGGAACGCCGGCGACCCCCGCATGGGCAGCGGCTCCTCTGCACCGCCGCTACTCCGGCACGGAGCCGCGGGGAGCTTCGCTCGGTGTAAGAAATTAGCCGGAGCCGCCCGGTTTATTCGGTCACACAGCCCCGCGAAGGGACGGGCATACTCACCGGCACTACTGCCGCCGTCGCCGCGCCGCCCCGCCCGCTGCCCGGCGGCGGTGGTGATGCTGCTGCTACTGCTGCTGCCACCGCTCCGCGCTCTGCCGCGGCTCTACCGTGCTGGGCTGTGCTCGGCTCTTGTGAGCCCAGCTCCGCCCGGGCACTGTCCCCGCCCCACCGAGCGCTCCCGCCCCCGCTCCGCTCGGCATTGTGGGGGTTGTGGTCGCGGAGGGCGGACTACGAGCCCCAGGGCCCCGCGCGCGGTTCCGGACANGGTGAGGTGCCGAGCCCTGCCCTGCCCTGCCCGGCTCTCTGCGGGCTGGACGCGGGGCCCGCCGCGCCCTCCGGGGCTGCGAGAGGGGCGGTCGAGCCGCCCCCGGCACCGCGGCCGGGCTGAGGAAGCGGCTGAGGGCGGCCTCGCCGTGCGGGGAAGGTGCGCGGGGTGTCCCTTCCCCTCCCGGCCGGGCGGTGACCTCTTTCCTCCGGCCCCGAGGCGCCGCCGAGGGCTTGTCCTTCTCCCCGCCCTTCCCACGGCCGCGGGGGTTGGGGCCTGGCCCCGCTCCGGGGTTCCCGGCCTGGTGCTGGTTCCCTCGGCCCGGGCCCGGCAGGCGCAGGCCCGGATGTGTTTTATTTTTGTGTGTATTATTTTTAGCTCGTCCTCTCGGAGCGGAGAGCTGTCAGGTGGCTGCGGCGGCCAGGGAGAAAGGGCACCTCGGCTCCTTCCCCCTTCCTGCGCCAGGGGAGATGTAGATTGAACTTTAGGGAGAAATTATTTACAGAAGGGGTGATTAGACATCGGAATGGGCTGCCCTGGGAGGTGGTGGAGTCACCGTTCCTGGAGGTGTTTAAGGAAAGGCTGGACGTGGCATTCGGTGCCATGGTCTGGTTGACAAGGTGGTGTTTGTTCAAAGGTTGGACTCGACGATCTTGGAAGTCTTTTCCAACCTCGGTGATCCTGTGATTCCTTCTCCGCAGGGTCCCCCGGGCTGTGGCCCCCTTAGGGACTGAGCAGTCAGAGGAGTTGTTCAGGGCTGGGGCGTCCCATTAGGTTGCTCACTGAACTGGTGAGTTGGGTTGGTTCCCTTCCTGTAGCTCGCGCATACTGCGTGGCTGAAACCTTGTGCTGTTCCTGTTATCAGAGGAACTCATTCTCCTCTGATATTTGTTTACACGTTAGAATGTATTTTTGTACGTTTGGAGCTGTGTCATACCTGTTAAGTGTTTGATAAAGTAATGGCTTCACTTTCACATTCTCAGGCGAAAAAGAAAGAGAAAGGGGCATATGTTGTTGTGGTTATATATTCCAGCATTCACGACCTGTTTCAGTTATGCTGTATAACAGTTTTAGCGTTGCTGACTGGTGGAACTGGAGCACAGGCAGTAGGGTCTCGTGTGAGACACAGACCTGGTGTATTAGGACAGGTTAAATCACTTCCATTTTGAAGCCCAGCAAAAGAACGCAGATTGATTATAAGCCTGACTTCAGGCTAGGCTTGATTTTTATTTTTTAAGTTGATGCAGTTCTAAAAATAGACATCTTGGATTTATCACAGGTCTGTGTCATTTCTGAGTTAGTCATAGAACTGCTCTTACAGTAATCAAATGCATGAGCAGTTCTGCTTTGTCAGAGTGAATTTCACTGCAGGTGACTGTTACATGTGTGTGGAGATGTTTGAAAACTGTATTTCTGTTCTAGTGAGAGGCATTTGAAGACACTTTCAAAACTTCAGTGCTATTTTCTGGCGACATTCCTTTTATTAACTCTTCAGTGAAACTATTTGGTGTAAGAATCAGTAGGATATGGAATCAGTTCAGTAGGCTGCCTTTTAAGTTTCTTGCTGATTTTAAAATACAGATTGCTGATTTTAAAATACAGATTGTTATCATAACATTTGATCTGTATGCTAATCCCAGTGAATCCACCCGTACTGTGTTCTCAGTTTTAAAAAGAAGGAAAGTAATTTTGTATCTGAAGCACAAAGCTTTGAAGCTTTGTATCATATAATCTAAGTTATACAACGGGAAATAATTGCAATTGATAATTGAAATACAGTGGCACGTAAAGTAACATCTGACCAAAAAAAAAAAAAAGTGTGGGTTTCAGGTTTTTTTTTTTTAATTCTAGTGACCCTTAGTGACAGAAACAGAGTTACCAAGACGTGTGGGGTTTGTATATAGTTAAAAGAGCATATTCTGATTTTTTTTTCCCATAAACTTTGTAAAGCAATTAGTAAATTACCTGAACGCCCTCCTCCCATACACATTGGTCTTACATTTTGATTCAAGCTCTGCCTCTTGAGTTCAGATGGAATTTATGCTGTTATTTCCCTTCCCCCACTCTTTCTTCCTGGACTTGAATGAGATTTTCTGGTAACTCAGGGATCTCAGATCAGGTTAAAGGTGAAACCTCTTCCTGAATCCTCACTGCAACAGTGGAGCAGAACCTCTTGCCAGTAAGGTAGTCTTTTCTAGCAGGAATGGAGCTGTGATTTTTTGCTAGAAGCCAACCATTGAGATAATAATATTTGTAATCACTGCCTTGGGCCTTGTTCCTCTGTAGTACTTTCTAAAAAAGAATATTAATGTCTAAGCACTTACCAGATCTAAGGTAGACGGAGCCTGGAGAAGGGAATAGAGACAACATCAGTGCAGAGGCAGATCTGCTGATGACAGAACTGAAACCCTGCCAGTTGATACCAAATGTTTCCACTGGTTTAAAACTTGAAAAGTTGAAATCATGAGAGTCTGCTCTCTTTGCTTTAAGCACTGCTTCAGAAGATTGTGTTACACAAACACCTTTCTTTGATGGAAACCTTGCTTATTTTCAGCCTGGCCTAGGAGCAGGTGTGGATTTGAGGAAGATTTTGCCTGCTGTAGTTATGTGGTGATGGTTGTGTTTGTATTAAGCAGCTCTGCAGTTCTCCTTGATTTAAGTGCATGACCAAAAGTCTGTCAGTAAACGACACCCATTAGAGAAAGAAAAGTGTCACCTTAGGCACTGAAAACGGTAGTTGTACATTTGGGAAGTCTGGTGCTTTGTGCTCTTCACCCTCCTTGGCTTACAGGAAGTTTATCCTAATATAGGGGTTGAGTTTTTGGGTTTTTTTTCTGCTAAAGTTCAGTTGAATGATTTAAACTGTCATTGGGTGGCTACGGGGGAATAGGTCTGTCAAAGAACCTTTCCAAATCTAGTCCTCATCTAAAATACACCAGTTCTCTCCATGTTTGCTGAATGGCTGGGATCATAGTTTAGTGCCGAGGCTTAAAGGTTAGAGTGTAAGATTTATCCTGACAGTGAAAGCACATTTTCCATGTTAGTGCATCTCTTGGAATACAGCCTGATGTGTTTGATGGGTCAAGACTGAGTAGTCAGGGTTGTATTAAATTCTGGTATTATTAACTGGTGTTTTAGCACAGATGACAAATGTAGATTCTCTTTAAATCCCCTGTGTCATTCTGTACGTTTCCTCCCAGGATTCTCCTTGCACAGCCATAGATTTGGGTCTGTGGGGTCACTGTAACGAACAGGAAGATCAGGCTGGCACTCAGGGTAGTGTTTGGCAGTATCCTGCTGTCTTCTCCTCGTCTGCCCCCTCAGACCAATTAACAAGTTTGCCAGCAGAGTAACACCTTTTATACATCTTACAGCAATTTTCCAGGATTTTCTCAACTGTACCACTCCACTGTGCTGTCCTAATAAATCACCTTCTCATGGAATCTTATTCCACCTTTTTGAAAATGTAAAAAACCAGATGACAGATGAAACTAGGGTAAACTCGTCTCAAAGAAAAGGCTCTTTTGAGATTTCAGGAACTGAAGTTAAGCTGTTACAAGACACTCTCATGAAGTCTGGCAGCAGAGCTGCATTTGATCACATCCTAAAAGAAATGCTGAAAGCTCTTCCTTGCTGCATGATAAATGTGCATTAAACTTTGGCTTGAGTCAGGCCACTTTGAAGGTTAGTGGACTTGCTGGTAGTTGATCTAAATAGAACAGAAACTTCAGTTTTCGTGAGGATTTCATCCCTAATCAGGATTGAGACCTCCTTCAAGGATATTTGGATTTGGGTTAGTGCAGCTACGGCAAACTGACTTTCAGTAACGCAATGAAATGGAGTTTTTGTGAAGATAATTATTCTTTCTATTTAACACTAGCAAAGACTGAAGTGAGTAGGTTGCATCCAAAAGATGTGAAGTTGATTCCTAAGTGCAAAGATAAATAGTTTGAGAATTTGAGCAGTCAGGTACTTGCATGACACTGTGATGCTTCCTAATGTATCTTCTGGAAAACAGGAAGATTTCTGAAATAATGAACAAGCAGCGTGAGATACTGAATATATTTCTTTTCATACCTTGGCAACAAAAGCATTTGCTGTTCTTAAGTATTTCTTGGGTGTGTGTATATATAAATCCACCTCTTCAGTTGCAAAATTTGTATCCTTTGTGTTAATATAAATCCAAGTGTTGTATTTTTTTTTTTTAAGAGTGTCAGTGTCTGGAAAAGAGGTAATAGATAATGTGTAATTGTTTTTATATGAGGGTTTTAACTGTACCGTGGATTAGTAACAATAGCTTATGGCTCTTCAGGAGAAAATGAGTTCTTCATGGTAGCCCACAGTGTAATAGGTTTTCATCATCATAAAAATCCATCATTTTACTTAGTATTTCCTTTTGTGTGTGTGTGTGGATACTGCTAACCCATAAAAACAAAGTAATTATATCTAATGGCAATTTTGTCCTTTTTTGCCCTTCTTCCTGTGATAAAAATCTTTTGGGTAGAGTAGAACAATGTTCAGTGACCTGATTTAACTATTTAAAAAACTTACTCTGAGGACACAGATAAAAACCTGCAGTAAATTAATCTGTGAATACAGGTGGTGCTTGTCAGATGTGTGAGTGGATATCTACTGAACTTCCAGAAACGAGGAATTAAGCAGCAAAACAAACAGATCTCCATCCAGCAGGGAATACACATGGATAATAAATGGGACAGCTTGTACCTGCAGGAAGGAGTGAAAACTTGTTCAGACAAGTTCCCTCCCCCCATGTGAGCAGACCTTGCATGAATTTATGTAACTGAAACAAATTCTTGGAAAAACACTCAACTTTTTGAGGAATGATGAATATTCACTTGTGTTCTTCCGTGTTCTTGACAGCTGTAAAATACCAGGGGTAAGGGATAAAGTTGTGAGACCCCTGATTTTTGCAGTTCCATCTGTGTGGATGTATCTTATCCATCCAGACCCCTTTTTAAATCCTCAGGAATCCTGTTCTGGGGCTGGAGGAATCAGCTGATCTGCTGCATGTTGAGGTTGGAAGAGCAAGAGAGATAAAGATGAGGTTTTGCAATAAGCAGTCCATGTCACAAGACTTGTATAAAGTTATTCCTGTAGTCATGTTTAATTTTTCATCAAATTTTACTGCTCACAAGCTCAGATGAGATGTGCACAGTATTTGTAGTCATCCAAGTTCTTCTCTGTGCTTTGATCAATAACAAATTTCCCTTGTGTAATTGTGGCTAAATAATTCTATATCTTCCCTGGACAAAAAAATACCTGTTCTTCTATTTAAACAGCCTGAAGATCTTCAGCCAGTGCAGAGCATAATGAGGAATATGGCTTGAAGAAATATCTTGGATGATTTTAACCTGTTCATACTCTCAGGAAGTGATACCGATTGCTGTAGCAGTTTCTGCTGTTTCTTGTCATTTCATTCTCTTGACTTCTTACTAAAATGTCATTAAATTACACAGACATGCAAACACCTTGTGTCTGGAGCTTGCTAGGAGGAAAAAAGCCCTCCTCTAGTGCATTAAATACTCCAAGCAAATCTAAAAATTAAAACTGTTAATATCTTTCTTTTTATCTTTATTCCTGACTTGGACTTCAGGTTTTTAAATTCAATTATGTCATATAAAATATTTTAAAAGAATCTGATGAACAGAAAAATACAGCAGACTGGAACAAGGGGTTTTTATCAACTGTAAGGTGACCTTTTTCGTTTTCCACGTAATTTCTGGGTCTGAGCAGTGATCCTTCCATGCTGGGTATGATGAGCTGGACTGGGTGGAGAACTTCCAAAACAGAGGTTCAGTTACTGGAACAATAATTTTCCATTGAGTTAACATAGCTGGTGACACACCCTGAGTGGAAACATGACTTCAGCTTATATAAAAGCAAAGATGTAGTGTTCAAATTCACATGGGTGGAAAGTAGGCCCTGAGCTCCAGCAGAATCACAGCTTGGTGCATGTGCAAAAATAGGGAGTATTTATAGGTAGTTTTAATAGTCACAATGCATCTGTATGAGGTTTGGGGTTGCATTGTGTGGTGCTTTCCAAGCTTTTTCTGGATGGGATTTGTCAGGAACCTTATGCTGCTGCCTGTGACTGGTAGCAAGATTTTTGTAAATATCACATAAAATCCCTGCTTTCAGGAAAACTGATTCCATAAGAACTTGAAGGAAAAAACACTTGTGGTAGCACCTTTTCTTTAAAATATTGACTTAATAGATTTCAGTTAGGGTTTTGAAGTTACACCAAGTGGTCGTTCCATGTTTACTTGACTCATATCCTAAGAAATCCCTGGTTTTTAGGCAGTAAAACTCATGCTGGTCTGTGCCTTGTCATTTTAGAACCTGTGCCTCACGAGCATTTGTAATTGTGTGTTTGTTTTCTTTTTTCTCACACACCCTAAGGGCAATATATTTTCCAAGTTCTTCAAGTATTCTTGCACAACGAGGAAAAAGAAGAAACATTTCAGTGAATGAGGAGTTTTCTGCTTCTATAGTGTTTTCCTTGAGAAGTGGCTCTTTGAATGAGGATGACAATGGAAGAGATGAAGAATGAAGCAGAGACCACTTCTATGGTTTCCATGCCTCTCTATGCTGTTATGTACCCTGTCTTTAATGAGGTGAGCTCCAGTTTACCTTGGAATGCAGTAATCCCCTTTATTTTGGGAAACGTGGCCACAGTAACAGGTTCATCTTGTGAAAGCTTTGTCTAACACCTCTCTCTCTGTATTGTTTCACCCTTCTTGCCATGAATACTGTTCCATGCTCATCAGAGGTTGCTGGTTGTCTTAGTCCTGAGCTTTTCTCTTACCTCTAACAGAGGATTTTCACTGAAATGCCAGGTCTGGCATTCTGTGGCAGGAAATAGCACGCAGTCGAACCTGTGAACAGCTTGATGCATTTTAATTTTACTGCTAATGGTTATAATTTAATAGGATATTTGTTTTCCTGTGAGTACCAAGATTTCCAAGGTGTTCTCAAAATCTTCTGTCAGACTTTTGCTGCAAAATACATCCAGTGATTTTTGTTTTCATTTGGGGGGGGAACTCTTTCCTTTGGGATTAACTTTATAGTATCTCTGAAGTGAGACCAGCGATTTGAAAGCTGCTGTCAATTCCCCTTTCCATTCTGCTTTATAGGGCAAGGTGTGGTTACTTAACTTGTTTTGTTGTGCTTACAACAGAATTGCTAATAATTAATTCTGAACTTTCATTGCAGCTAGAAAGAGTAAATCTGTCTGCAGCTCAGACACTGAGAGCAGCTTTTATTAAGGTGAGAAGTGACTTGCACTGAAAAATGGTTGTTTCAAAAGTAAGCTGTGTATGATGAAGCTAAAAGGTCAGCTCTCTTGTTTCCTTGTCTTTTTATCTAAGACTTCATCCTTGATCCAGTAGTCTAGAAATAAAGTGGACAATTGCATGAGCTGGAAGTTGGAGATGTCTGTAGATGTCACGAGTAGAAATCTCAATGAGCAGTTTTAAACTAACAGACTGTTCTCTTGTCCATATAGAACAAAAGCTTAAATGAGGGAGCAGTCAGTGAGTAAAAAACTCAGTCTAAAACCCACAAGATTTGTAGAACAGGTGCTTATGAGCAAAAGCAGAGTTTGAAATTGATTTACAAAGTGAGTGGTAATGGGATTTTTTGCGGATCAAGTTCAGTGTTTGTGTAGAATTCCAGCAGTAAATGGAAAAGAAGATTCTTCTAACTTTTCCATTGTATGCCTAAAGAGTGAAAATACAGAGATTCCTTTGTACTGCTTTATTGAAGTGGTGATCTTTTGAAATACTGAAACAAAATAATTGCAGGCATGACTTATCTTAACATCTGAGCTGTGCAACTTTGTGACACTTCCCTGCTCCTGCACTTTAATCTAAGGGTACCTTGATGGTCTTAAGTCTCAAACAGAGCTCCTACAAGTGTGGGTTGGTTTTGTGTGTTTTCACAATTGATGGTAAGGAGCTGAGCTGGATGCTAATAATGTGAAACTGAGCTGCTGGTAAAAATGGCAGTGCCAGCTAAAAAACCCACCCGGGCCCATTTTTATTCCACGCAGAGCAGTTTTTTGGTAGCAGCACAGGCAGTGTGAACAGCTCTGGTGTTAGTCCAGCTTTTTACTTAGATATGTCATCAATCAAAAGCTGGGATTTTTCTGAAAGAGCAATTCCCAGCTGATGTCTGAGCATGTGATGTGATTCATGAGAGGCACATTTGTAAAATGTCATGGGGAAGGTGGGGGAGTAGCACCTGTGTTGGAGTGAATTAAATTCCAGGGGATGCAATATTTTTGTCTCAAAGCTTAGTGTCTATGAAAATATTACAGGATAGAGGCATTTATTAAAACCTTTCTTACTCAAATTAAAATGAGTGCAAAGGCTTATTGGAAATGCTGTTTATACAAAATCAGTGATGTAGTCCAAGAAAAATTATTTTTTTGTGGAAAAATGGTTTTTAATGTAATCTACTGGTCTAAAGCCATTAGACTTCTAAAGGTTCTAACAAACTCCTGCAGTAGCTGAAGAAACTTACATGAAAATCTGCCTTTGTGCTTGCAATGTCCAGGCCTTGCATATTTAAGAATATAAAATTTCTCTGCTATACAGGCTGAAAAAGAAAATCCAGGTCTTACACAAGACATCATCATGAAAATCCTGGAGAAAAAAAGCGTGGATGTGAATTTCACAGAGTCTCTTCTGCGTATGGCAGCTGATGATGTAGAAGGTAATAAATCTTATATTGAATAACTGTAATTTTAATTACATTGTTAACTAGGAACATGAAATTCTCTATTTCTTTCTTCTACAGAAGAGATTGTTTGTTTTTTAGTCGATTTTTTTCAGGATGGTAGAAGACTATTTGTATTTTTGAATACCACTATTGGAGAAATTAAATCTCCCTGAAAACCATACTTGACTAATAAGAGAAAGAAAGAAGGAAAATGAATGTTCAGAACTATGCTTTTATGGGTGCATAGTTCACCTTTTGCAATGCTAACAACCAGGAAGAGGCCAATATGAAGTATAACATCCTCTTTTTTTTCCCTGCTTCAAATTAAAAGCAGTAGTTACACTGTCAGAGAAGGAGAATATACTGTAGGCTTTAAGTTATTTTAACACTGAATTTGATGACTTTAATGTCTCAAATGAAGGAAGATGGGCTTCTTTTTCCACCATGCAGTAATAAAGGTGATTGTTGCACTGTCCTGATTCACACAGGGTTTATTCAGTGCAGTTCTCTGCTCGTGGCTGTTTCTGTGCTGTTCACCTCCAAATACACCACGGCGATCCTGCTGCATTTTGTGTCGTGTTTTCGGCTGTCACTACAACAGACTTGAGGACAAACTAATGGTTTGGAATATGTTCTTTTTGCCAGAGTATATGATTGAAAGACCTGAACCTGAATTCCAAGATCTTAATGAAAAGGCACGAGCACTTAAACAGATTCTTAGTAAGATTCCTGATGAGATCAATGACAGAGTGAGGTTTCTTCAGACAATCAAGTAAGTACAATATGATGGATTTTTCTGCAGATGGGGAGGTCAAACTTCTTGTATTTAAGCCTGAATGCTGAAATGCTGTAGGAGATGTAGCAGCACTGTTCCCATTGGAAGAGAGCCTGATCCCACTTAGAAATTACTTGAGTATTTTACTTCAATTTACTAGATATTACTTGAGTTACTTGTTACTTGACCAAATTTGCTGATTCCTAGGCTGAATTCCCAGAACACTCTTCTGGCTCTCTGCATTTGTTTTTGTGCACCATGTCTGACACTGTTTTAAGAAGTATTTGACTGCTAGAAAGGGATTAAATTCCAGCATTTCATGGGATCTCCCAAGGATATTACAACTCTTTTTCTTGCCCAACAGGGACATCGCAAGTGCAATAAAAGAGCTTCTTGACACAGTAAATAATGTCTTCAAGAAATACCAGTACCAGAACCGGAGGGTACGTGCACCAACTCTTCATACAGTATTTCTAATAGCAAAAGAGGAGGCATCCTTTGGATCAAAGGATGAATAGGAAAGCTTAGCTGGTCAATGACATCATGCTTTAACAGCAAAATTGTTGTATGATAGGTCCCAGGAGTTTATAGAAAGAAAACGATTTCTCTTTGTTTCTTCTAAAAAAACCCACCAATATTTTTATTCCCACTGTAACATTAATCAATTTTCTAATCACTTTAACCTCAAGGTTCTCACTGTATCCAACAATACGTGAACTAAGACTCTGCTCCTGGTGTTTTTGTTTTCTTAGGCACTTGAGCACCAAAAGAAAGAGTTTGTAAAATACTCCAAAAGTTTCAGTGATACCCTGAAAACCTATTTTAAAGATGGAAAGTAAGTATGGTTTTGTCCTGTTGTTTTGACAATTTACATAATGAAAGGCTTTGTTGACTAACAGGAAAATAGGAAAGCTTTGGGGTGTAAGCTGCCTTTTTGAGGACTTGCCTAATTATTTCCTTACCTATGGCCTCTCATTACCATGGCTGCTTTAAAAAGCTATTTCTTTTGTACTGCCTTTGAATAAAGGGAAATTTGTGGAATACACCACCATATAACACCCATGTGTGGCGTTAGTTTTGAATTTGAATATGAGAAGTAAAATTTCCTGGTCGTGTGTGGTTTTTCTCAGTGTATATACAAGGACAAAGAAATAATGGATTTTTTTTATTGAGAGAAGTAATTTACCTATCTGAAGTATCATTTGCAAACACGAAACATCTGTGCAGTGTTCTCTTTGATTTGCATTTTTATTGGCCTTTCTTTATAGACCCTCACAGTGCTCTGCAGTATCTGGAATGATTCAGCTGAATATTTTTCTAGCTGAACATTTTAGCCTTCAAACTGAGGCTTTTTCCAGGTGTTCACCTTGGGTTTTGAAGTCACTATTGCTGTATAATTCACTGTAGTGATTCTTTTGGAAGATGAGTGTATCCCCCTCAGATGCTGACAGTGCCAAAGAGTTCTGTTTGAAAGATGGACCCAACTTTCACGTCAGCTCTTGTTGAGCTTGGCAAAGACTGAGAGCACCCAGGAGATGGTGCCTTACTGAAGGAGAGAGAAGGCTTGAGACCAGCTGGGAATGTGATCCTGCTCCCATCAAAGCATTCTTATTTTTCTCTCCTCTTACTGAAATTGGGGCTAAATTTGGTGATGATGCCAAAATGAGAAGTTTAGGCCCTGGTAGCTTTTATTCTTGGACAGAAGTACTGTGTGTTGTGGGCGTAAGCTTCAGATGCATTATTTATTTGCAATAGTGTAAGAAATTCCACAAGGTTTGTATTTCCTATCCTTGGGAAATCAGGAGGAATTTCCGTCTGTCTGAGCTGCACATTGAGTGAGATCCCTGCTCCCCCCCAGGAAGTAACAGCACTAAACACAAGTCGTGCTCAGAGGTCATTACTGGGCTGAAAAATTCTGTGACCCCACACCTTCCTTTGCAAAAAGATAACTAAAGTGGTGTGTTGCTGTCACATGTGCACATTGAGTATTCCTTGAGGAAGGAGTTGCCAATTCTGAGATTCCTGGGGGTGAGGAGCTCAGCTTTGGAAAGGTGTTTAACAATCACAGAGTCAGAAAATGGCTGTGACCTTAAAGATCATCTGGTTCCAAGCCTCAGTCATCTGCTCCACGTTTTTCCCTTTGTTATCTGAATCCCAGAGCAAAAGGATTGAGATGTCAGTGACGATTGAGAGCCAAATTCTTTAAGTTCCTGCCAAATCAACACAGCCTTTCTGGCATTAGCTATGTAAATGAGGCTGGCTGGCTGCCAGCAGGGAGCTTCAGGTAGGTCAGCACAGGCTGGAGCATCCCTGAGCTTCCAGTTTTCAAAGCCTAGGTGCCAGTAATGCTGGGTTTCTCCAATGCCATGTTTCTAGAAGTGTCTGAAACAATATTCTTCTCTTTCCACAGGGCAATAAATGTGTTCATAAGTGCCAACCGACTAATTCATCAAACCAACTTGATACTCCAGACCTTCAAAACTGTGGCCTGAAAACTGTATATGTTGAGAGTTGTACTTTTCAATGGTGGATAGGGTACCTTTATATGTAAATTTTAAAGTTTTGACTGTATAAATTATCAGCCCCTCTCGAGGGGCCTAATGCAGGATTTTGAATGGGATTATTGCCATCTTACACCATATTTTTGTAAAACATTGTAGCTTAATCATAATCTCACAAGAAAGATTTTGCATCACTTTTTGCTATTATCATTCTTTTCAGAATTATAAGCCAAAAGAATTTACGCCTTAATGTGTCATTATGTAACATTCCTTATATGAATTGTAAATATTTGGTGTTCTGTTTCTGACATTTTAACTTGAAAGCGAAAAACTGCAAGATTATGTATTTAACAATATTGGTGGCAAATATTCAATAAATAGTTTACATCTGTTAGACTGTCTTTTTGTATGTGAACAAAAGTGCATAACTCATCTTTCTAGAACTGCAGAACATTCATTCAGTAGAAAAAAAAATTAAACTTATTTGGGTGCTTAAAGCTACCAGGAGTTCAGATCAATGTAAAATGAGGGGTTTTCCTTAAAACTGAGATTTTGGCTGTTATCTAAACCAGAATATTGGAATAATTATATTAAAATGTCTTTGAGAAAGTAATAAATAAACCCAGAAGTGAGATGTGCTTTTGTTTTTGATAGAAATTAGATCTCACTTCGTAGTCTTCTGCTGGTGGTGAGTTAACAGGTTTTTTACTCCTAGGCTATTCCAAGGTTTGGAGCACAGGATTATTTGAAATATATGCAGCAAAGGCTGAATTGAAACTCTTCAGATAAGTGGGTTTGAATTTGTCCCCTTTGGGAGGGAGGAGGATTGGAGCTAGAACTCTTCCAGGTAGCACTAGTGATACCTATACTATGCATGCCATAAGGCAACTTTGTTTTTTCAGGGAATTGAAATCATGTGAGACCTCGATTGGCAAACCTTGGCTGTGTAGGTGGTTAAGAGCTGCTGCTGGACAGGTGGAAATTTTCTCTCTCTGATTTCCTGGTGATGTTTCACAAGTTCTGACGAACCTTCTCGCATGCCCCTTGGAAGTGCACCTCGAGCTGATTTGGAAATAGACTAAACTTCTGGAAGTTTGCAAAATCTGGCCATAACTAGGAAGTGTAGGGAAGAATGTGAAGCAGCTTCTAAAGCTGCTCAGGCTGTTGCAGGAGGAGCACTCCAGGCTGAAAGAGCACAATTGCTACAGCACTATTCCTTGTTTGGCTCGAAAGGTGAAGGAAAGGTACCTCCAGATTGTCTGGCACACTGGCCTGGTGCTGTACTGCTCATCTGGGGCAAGTGCCTTATCCCAGGTACAACAGCTGGGTCCTTGCATTTGGTGATTGCTGAAAGGATCAGAACGGGGGGAAATGCAACCTGCAGCCTCCCAAACAGCACTGGATGTTCTGCTGTCTGTGCATGGAATTGTTTCCTCGATGAGAGCACTGACTGTAGTGAAATAGAACAATGTGAGGGAGAGTATTGTGTAAAAATGAGTTCTTTGGGAATGTACGTTGTGCAATTTTTGGTTACACATAGAGCTATAAGCAGGACGTGGTCCTTGAAGCTTGCTGTCCAGCCTGTTCTCTGTTCTGACAGTGGTGTCTTGTGTCCTTAGCAAACTGAGCTTAGTAACATGGCAAAGGGATGCAGAATCAATTTAGAGCTGAAACTTCCTGCTATTTCCTCAAGCTTGGCCTGCTGAACTGTCATTTCTTGGCAAGTGGTAGAAGAGCAGCTATGTTAGAGCTGACTAAATTAGAGTAATATTTAATTTGCATCTTCGCGTTCTGTAAGTAAAAGGATTGAGTAGTGTTCCTTGTGGATGATGCTCACTTAAGTCATAGCTCCAGAGGGCTTCATGGAGATCAGGGAGTCAGGGAGAAGGAAGGGAAAGGCACCTGGAGTTTGTGATACTTACCTGTCTTGGAAAGAGTGTTTGGTACTGGGGAGGCTGCAGCAGTGGCTGTAGGGAGGGAGAGACACAAAAGATTGGGTAATATTTTATGAATTGGACTTGATTCCCATAATATTCTGAGATTTCTCTATTTTCTTGGATTGAGCAGGACAGTAATTAGTGCTGGCAATCATTCGTTGAATGAGACCATGTTTATTTTATGGATGATAAAAAATAATATATATATAAAAAAACCATTTATGACTTGTGTCCCAAACAAGCTGCTGTGTTGTGTCCTGCCAGTTGATTCCTTTTCAAATCAGAGGTTCTTTCATCAAGAAATGAACTGTTCCTGTTCATCAGTTCTTCCCCAAACCTTTATCGGGTAAAAGGTACCAAATACAGGGCTAAGCTTCAGGTTGTCTGGCCAATGTGTTTTTGTTTTATTTATAACCTCATTGTGATTTCTATATGTTACCCTTAAAAGTAATGGAAAATTATTCATTGTAATCAATGTCTGGTAATGGGAAAACTTGAAAACTGGTGTGTTCAGGTCACACTCTTCTGTTGTGTGCAGTGAATCCATATCTAGTGGTCTTAAAAACCTTTCTTTTCCACTGAATATCAGCTGGGACATATGTCTGTCAAATTTTATTGTGGTTTTGCACTTTATTATTCAAGTTACCTGAGTAGCTAAAGATAAGTGTCTCTTAAGGATTTCTGATACAGCAGTTAGTGTTGCAAAATGCTCTTAGAAAGTTTCTGCTGTGAATGTGGGTTATAACTGCTATGATAATGTTAACATACAGAAAACCAATCTAATAAACAAAATAAAACTTTGTATATTTGTTAATGAAGCAAAGAACCGTCTTAATCACTTGTTTTGATTTTCCTCAGCCTATAAAGAACCGAAGAAAAGCTTAGACTGACTTGTTTCTGGCTGGACGCTTTAATACTGATCCACAGATTTGTGTCCAAGTCTGTGAGATGTGCCAGGTGCCCAGCTCAGAGCAAGGTTTATCCTGAGCTGACATGAAGTGGTGAGTATGAAATCTCCCAGTGTCCTGGTGTCAGACCTTCCATGTATCCAGCCAGCAGGAGCAGATAGCGTCAGTCTTGATTAAACATTATCTTTTCATCTGATCTTATCTAGATTACCACCAAAGTGCTCAGTGCTCCTTCTTAAAGTGCTTTTCAGATCTTGCACTGTGTGTCCAGGGAAGCTTGTTTGTTCTGCAGGTGTTACCTCTTCATTTTACAGAGGCTCTGCTTCTCTGAGTTGGGTGGGGAAGGAAAAGAAGGCTATCAAGACAAACTTGCCACAAATCTAAGCTTTAGATTGCTACATTTATTTGATTTCCCCTTCAGGCAGGAATAATGTGTGCAATAGTAATAACTGCATTGGGCACAGCAGTGATTATCCCTTGCCCTCGGAGGAGGCCCTGGCAGTTCTGCCTGAGAATCTTGCTTTGCCCTGCTCAGCCTGGCTCATCTTCCCCCAGGACTCCCCTGCTGGGGAAGGTGCTGCAGGCAGTTTGTGTTGGCAGGTGTGGGAACGCCCTGAGCTTTGCATAATCATCCTGGGCATTGCTGCACTTTGTCATCTTTCACTCCACTCTCTTGGTGTTCCTCATACACATCTGGGCAGATGTTGCTTTAGAAAGAAACTAGTAGGGAATGTAGTTCAGGAACAGAGCCACTGCCTAGCAGCAGCCTGAAAAAATAGGACTGAAAAGGTGCTCCTGGGTCATTTGGCTTCTCTTACAGAAGTTAAAAAGTACTGTAGAATGTTGGCCCTAAATCTGTCTGGTTCTATTTTAAAGCCAGCTTCTTTGTCCTCGTTCCTCTTGTTAGATGTCATTTTAGAGCAGTCTGAAAGAATAAAAAAGCCCTTCAAATATTGAAGTTTATTATGCTGCATAAATTTAATTTATGATGAAGAATTCACTAACCTTGGCCACAACCAACTGTTCTTTTCCCCTCTTCTTCACTTAGTCCTGGGATGAATTTTGTGCCACCGTGGACTTCACTTTTTACAGATGCACAATCCCAAGGGTTTGGACCTCTCAACAGAACGAGGGGTTGGGCAATGCTAAATTTGCTCCTTTGAGGCCGAGACAAAACCATTTGTCCTCATCCTGTAACACAAGCTTGAATTTTGCCACAAAACTCAGTGGTGCTGGTGTCTCCAAGGTGGAGGAAAAGGGTTTGGCTCACCTGTGGTGGGGGTGTCCCTTGGCTTCTCTGTCCCTCTCCTGCCCCACAGCCTGGCTGTGATGTAGACCTTGATGTCTGAGACAATGTGGGATGCTTCTCTCTAGCTTTGCTTGCTGGATTACCTGAGCATTTTTTTCCATTTTCTTTCTTATTTTGCACCTTGTCCCCCTTCCCCCATCCAGGCCTGGCTGCTGTGACAGCTCAGGAAGCTGGAGGGGCTGAGGCAGCAGCACATTGTCACATCAAGGGCTCCTGCAGTGCAGGGACAACGCCAGCATTGACTCCTTGGGGATCACCTGGGATCTGTTCCCCAGTTTAGCATCACTGCATGGCACCCTCACAGCTGTTTTTGCTGGATTTGGGCAGGTCCATGGCTTTAATGTTCATGTAAGGGTCAGGAGTGGAGCTCAGCGACGCTTGAGGTGCAAGGCTGTGAGCTTGGGCTGCAATGCCACACCTGGGCACTATCAGAGTCTGTGATTATATGATAAAGGGTTTTATCTCTTCCCTCTCTCTGCCACCTTGCAGTGCTGCTTATCTCCATGTAAAGATCAGCAAGGCTTCACCTTGGCAGCACACACAGCCAGGATTTGCAGTGCAGGAGTCGACCATGGCAGAGAATGTTGTTGTTGTTGGGTGAGGATCAGTTTGCTCAGACAGCTGCAGTGAAAAGTTTGGTTACACTTTGCTATCACTATTCCTTTGGAATTTGTTCGTGCTATTAAAGATTTATGAGCCATGAGGATTCCCTTGTTAAGCAGTAACCAGAGGTGGCCAGGGAGGAGCTGAGCTGTTTTTGTGGGGGCTGTCAGTGACACTTAAAGCACTGAGAGGAAGGGATGTTACATTCTTCCAAGAGCCAAGAGGAAGGGAAGTTGAATTCTCCTCACTCTAGAGACAGACGTGTTCTGCTTAGTGTATTCAAGAGGGAAAAGTGGTTTTTAGTGCTGTAATTCCATTATTGGTGACAAGGTAAGCAAAATAGATTTTCAATTGCTGATTTCTAATGCACGCTCAGATCTGCTGTATAAACACTTGTGAATTTGCATTTGGTATCAGAGTCAAAGGAGTGATTCCACCTGATGGATAGAATAATTTCAGAGAATATTCTGTACTATTTCACTAAGCTAAAAGGTCTAAAACCCTATATCTAAATTAGACGTGTCTTTGACATTTTATTATTTCATAATTGTAACTACTAGACTTTCCATAGTAGGTAATTGCTTTTTTCCCCGAAGCTGCCTTACTCTCCAAGGATAAATGATGGGTGAAATAGATGCTTGAGCTCCTGAAGTTTTAAAGTAAAGAGAATAAAGTATGAGCTAAAAGTATCATTCACTTAGTCTCCCTCCTTGCTGCCGGGTATCTAATCTCCAATAGAGCCACAGTGAAAAATGCTGTGAAAAAAATTAAAAGGAGACTGAGCTACAACCTTTAGGAATGTGCAGACACTTTCATGGTGAGTGAATTTCCTAATTAAAATGTTAATTGGAAGGATTTTGCCTTGCTTGTTGAGGAAAATGTGGTAACCATTTTTTCCCTGCTGTTTGCACAGCCGTGTGGTATTAATAATTTCGTGTGGTTCTCTACAGCTGCTTAATGAGTGACAAACAGAATTTTCTTAAGTGGTTTGGAATGGGAGAGCAGAAACTCCTTTCAAGGTTGTAATGCAGTGAGGATAATAGATATTTCCCATGAAGGTTAAGAAGAAAACCTCACAGAATCACAGAGGTCACTGGGCTGGAAAAGAACTCCAAGACTGAGTCCAAGCTGTGCCCAGTCCCCAGCTTGTCACCCAGGCCAGGGCACTGAGTGCCACATCCAGGTATTCCCTGGGCACCTCCAGAGGTGGGGACTCCCTCAGTCCTCTGGTTCTAGACAATCTCTGCAACAGCCATATCTAAGTCAAATTCCCCTGTGATCCTTGAGCCCAGCCCCAGCATTTAGGGAGCCTGGGTAGAGTCTTGTCAGGCTCAAATTTGATGCACTCTGAAGCCCCACAAAGAGCCATGGCTGCTGCAGGTAATGGGAGAAAAAAAATCCCACCTATTCCCATTCAGTAAGAATTACAAAGTGTAAGGGGCAAAGAAAATGTAATTACAGCTGAGTTTTACCTGCATTTTTTACATGACCTTAAATATAAAACCCAAAGCAAACATTCAACAGTAAGGCCTTGTGCAAGTCAGTATTTTTATCTGAATGAGAACTGGGCTGTTCTTTTAAAAACCAAATGTCTGCATTACCAACACATAAAAGCTACGTATGGGTTTTTTTTTTCCCGTCCAACATAAGGAGAGACTTTTTTTATCATGAAATACGAGCAATGCCAACTGCTGACTCTGCCAAAGTAAGTGAAGTTCAACCTGTTGACCTCTTGCTATCTGGAATTTTTCTCCTGAACATGCAATAATGGTTCTGTAATTCCCTGTCAATAGAAGGAAGCAACTTGCACGAGCAGAGTAATGCGTGAGGAAAATAGAGCTGAGGTGTGAAAGCACCTGTTGTACTCGTGGCTGTCAGACAGGAATTGAACAGTGAGGCTGACACGCTGCAATAATTAAGGATCAAAGCTGCCCCTCAGCCAATTCTCGTTTCCTGAGGTGTCAGGTGTGATGTGTAACCTTGCCCCAGGGCTTCCTCCGCAAGGATGTGGAGCCCAGGGGGACATTCCTGGTGTCCTTGTGCTGCCTCTGGTGAGGGAGGAAAGCAAAAGCCCCCAGGGTGAGCTGGTGTTGCTTCGTTCACCCCATTCTTGCACCAAAACAAGCAGCATCCACATCCTCCCCCACGTTATGTGGGCTGCAATTTTAAGTGGTAGAGAAGGATCAGGTGCAGAGAACCCTCCTGACAAATTATTTCATGAATTTGGTACGAAATCATCCTTTATTTCTACAGGCTGCAAGTGTGTCCCTCAGTAAAGCTCTGGGGTCGCTGGGCACAGGGTTGAGGGCGGGTGGGCTGGAGAGTGCCCTGTGTCCCTGCTCTGCCCTCAGCCTCACTCAGGGAAGAGCTTCCAGCCCAGACTTTGTGTTTGTTTCCAAACCCTCCTGCTGTAGCCTTTGAGGCTGCTGAGGATGGATGGGGCTGCTTTGCACAGGAACACCTCCACACACATTTATTTGCAGGGCAGCAGCCGCTGGGCTGTGTTCTGTGCTCAGGCTGCGAGCTCCAATTCCAGCTCTTCCCCGAGCTATCAGTCACTGTCCTTCGAGCCCAACTTCAGGAACAAGTGGAAAAGTTCATCATCAAAAATGCCTAAAGTAAATGGATTTTGCTAGGAACGGTTCAGCTGCAAACTGCTGTTGCTTCTGTTCATCTCTAGACTGTCTGTCTCTCTGAATTGAGGACCTGGAACTAAATTTTACCAGCTGGCAGCCTTGTGGGTTTTCTGACTTCTTAAAAGCCAATTCAAAACCTGTACCTTCTGCTGCTTGTGTGCCTTGCAGGCAAGACTTGTTACTTCTCACTTCCCAAAATCTATTTGGAGGAGAATTATGTCGTAGAAATTAATGAAAAACATGGACTTAACATTTATTTTCTTGACCTCTGAAAATTATCCCAGGTGGTGAGTGTTAGTCTTGTGGTGTTGGTTTTTTTTTTTTTGGTGGGGGGCCAGGAGATAACGATTACAAATTAGTTAAACCTTTAAGTAATGTTTAAAGATGTTCCCATCTGAATTCATAAACGAGGGGACACTCACCATACTGGAAGCTGGATGAGAATTTTGGTTCTATATATATCATATATTATATGTTATATGTTATATCTGTTTATTGTTGTTGGGATGATATTGCTGCCCTTCTCACTGCAAGACTGTCACTGCTTTGCTGAAATCTCCACTTCCCGTGGAGCAAAGGAGTTGTAAAAGCTGTTGCATCCCTCAGATTTTTGTAGCTTGAACTAGCAGCAGAAAGCAAAGAGATCATTTTGTATGAATTTCATCCCTGGGCTATTAGAGCTGGAAAAGCCAGCCCTCAGTCTCCATCTCTCACATGTAATACACCTACGAGTCTCCATCTTTCAGTCTGCATGGCAAAAAGCTGCTTCTCTGCTGATTTATCTCAGGGGAATAACTTCAAACTGGACACAAGAACTCGCACTGTGGGGAATGGAGCATGAAAACTAGAAGGTCAGTGTTTGAAATTATGTAATTAAGTACTAAATTAAGGTTTGAGATTTTCCTCAACCCAAGTGTGGCACTGGAACATCATTCCTGAGAGCTGCTAATGGTATTGAAAGGTTCCCAGCCGTGGCAGGGTTAGAGGCTGTTCCTGGAGGAGAGTGTGGGTGTGCAGGGAAACCTGCACCGACTTTGGTGGGACTGGAACTGCTGCTCTTGCTTGTCCACAGCAGTCCCCTCCTAGGAAGGAGTTCAGCTGAGCACTGCTGTGCCCGTAGTGCCTAAAGCTGTACCTTTGTTTTGCCAGCACTGCAGAAAGTGTATGCACTCCCTCCCAGTGTGTGGAACATCCCTCAATAGGCAATTCTACACTGAAAAAAAAATCAAATCATTTTGTAATTGGCAGTTTCGGAGAGGATTCCATTTCCTTTTTTCATGGATCACCTTATTGTGAAAAACCTGCCCCCTGTGCTCCAGTGTCCATCAGTGTGGCACTTCAGGGATAAATACCCAGCCCTTTAATATCTGTTAACCCACCACTGGCAGAGGACAAGGGTGGCCTTGTGCCAAACAGGAGCCGTGGTTTCAGTCATCCCAAACTTCACTTGACCCCCATCAGCCTGCTGGGTTTCCTGTGCCTCAGCTTCCCTGTTCCTTATCTAAGGACTGCACTCAACAGGGCCCTGATTTCAGCTAGATTGCTGTACTAATAATAATGACATTTCCCAAGCACAAAGGAAAGCTTTGCAGGCAGGGAGTGTCACATTTTAGAGAGCTGCAGTCTTTGGAACACACCAGAATTAGATGGTATCCTCTAAATATTTCGGAATTTAGAGAAAATATATGTCTGTATCTTTTTAGCTAAAGAGCTGGGATAATTTTCTGCATGATTATATTGCCAGGAGAAAATCAGAGAAGCAAATACCAGAGGAAAATAGTCATAATTTGTAGAAAATGGTTGTGTGGACAGTGAAAAGATGAACTGTTTCACTCATCTGTCTGCTGAACGTTTTCTCCCTGGAGCAGGAAAATGCTCAGGTACCTTAACCTGCGCCTTCCTCTCCTGGACCAGAGCAGTGGCATCAGAACCTGGACACAAATCCTCCTCCCAGGCAATGCTGGCTCAGATGCTGCTTTATTCCAGGTGCTCTGAGATGTTTGATCTCCCTTTTGCCACAGAGAGGAATGGAAACCCAAACAGGGGTCTTACCATCCTCTCTATATGGTTGAATAGGTTTTATTTACTTCATAGATAGAATTTCTGAGCTTCATGGGTTTTTTCTAAAGATCAGGTGTTGGAATAACATTCTTTAGCATCTTTTTTATTTTAAAACTGCAGTAGAAGCTGTAATCTTTCTGAAATTCCTCCCAGGAGGAATAATTTCAAATTTATTCCAGAAACACAGGATTATTTATTGGGCTGTAATACTGAAAGTTTTCATTTCAGAGTGGGATCATGTCATGCTTTATCTAGTGCAGAGATATGAGACAGATTAGGGGTGAAAGAGCTTGGAGTTCAAAACAAAGAGTTTTGCCCAAAATCCCTAGCATAATGTAAACAGAAACCAGGTTTCTTTTGTCCAAACTATTGAATTCTGTCTTTATAGACCAAGCTGCTTCTGTAAGGGGGAAAAGTCCTGTTTGATTTCAGGGACTTTGAGGACAGAATGTCACAGGAAAGTCATGCAAAAGTTACAGAAATTGTAGTATCACAGTTAATAAAAATAGTAATCTTTTTAAAAGTCCCTTGATGTGTGGTGGTGAGGAGGAACACACTGACCTCTGAGTTCCAGCCGTGGTCTGGCCAAATATTCCAGCTCCTCCTGATCCCTCCCTGAGAGCAGGACAGATTGGCTCTGTTAGAACAACACAGCTTTTGCTTCCCAGGCTGTTTGCAGGAGGCGGCAGAAATTCTGCAGGACAAATTAATTTGAAAATTACATTTTGTAACTGAGACAAGTTGACCAAAGAAGCATGGAACGGGCAAAGGGGAGAGTGAGAGGAAGAGGGTGGTGACAGAGGGCGTGAAAGAAAAAGCACTGCTGAAGTTTAGGCCTAAGAAGTTTGGGCATGTCCTGTGTTTGGGGTTAAATAGAGAATATGAGAATTCCAGGATGGTTTGGGTTGGGAGGGACCTTAAAGCCCATCCAGTGCCACCCTTGCCATGGGCAGGGACACCTCCCACTGCCCCAGGCTGCTCCAAGCCCCAATGTCCAGCCTGGCCTTGAACACTGCCAGGGATCCAGGGGCAGCCACAGCTGCTCTGGGTACCCTGTTGCAGTGTGTGCTTGCAGTGTGCCAGGTTGTTTGGGTTTGCCTGAACCCAGGTGTTTATTGAACATCAAAACTGAAACTGTGGTGCACATCTCGGCAAATCATTGCCCTGATATCTAATAATTAACAATTACTGTCTCTTTCTCTTCACTACAGGCACTCTCAGCAGCACTTCTGAGCAGCCTGACCACGGTGCACCTCAGGATGAGACTTTGAGAGTCCCATGCTGCAAAAGGGGCTGATTTTTTTCCACACCTGGTTGGGTACACACAGAACATCTCAGGGATGTATTGACCAAAGAACCATTGTGGTCACTGGTGGGAGAGCTGTGAGAAAGCATCCCATGATTATTCTTCTGAAACAGAGCAGATCAAGCATCCTCAGCAGAGTTAGGGAAGGGTTTGATGGCTGTAAGGGACAGTGGCAGGATGAGTTGGAGATGTGGGTGTGTGGTTCAGGCTCCCTCTGCTCAACAGGACTGTCGTGACTGGAATCGGAACCAGAGAAGTGCTGCTAAGGAGATCAAGGGCATTGATTAATCTTTTTGTGATGAGAGATTAAGTCTTTGGCTCGTTCAGAACCTATCCAAGGTCAGAAGAGAGGTCACGAATCTCTCCTTCAATATTTGGGAGAGATAAAAGGAGAATTGCTCTGGCCAGGAGCTGATGGGATTGCTGGATCGAGCTGCAGCGGGTGGGTGATGCCCACAGCTGTGTTAGCTCCTGAAACAGGGAGATCCTCCTTTTCCAGGGAGAATTCTGTGCTCTGCTGGACACCTGACAGGGAGAAAGAACCCAAACGGCCTGCAGGTGGAATGTGAGTCCCTGGAAAACATTGTGTAGCTAAGTCTGGACAGGAAATGAGATCAAGTCTATAAATACCTGGGGCTTATCTGTACCTAAGGGAAGAGGTTTAAAGGCTGCTGAGCCACTGCAAATGTTTTCACTGTACCCATCACATGCCTTGGCTGGGCACTGGTTGGGGCCAGGAATCTGCTTCTTCCCTTCCTTGACCACTGTAATTGATTTTTTATTTATTTTAGGTGTGGTGTGGGTGGCATGTTGGGGCTTTTCTCTCTTTCTGAGTGCCAGATTTGGCTGCTGGAGCCAGGGCTGGGGGGCCAAGTGGAGCGAATGCTCAAGCAGCTGGGTGAAATAAACTCATTTTGTGCGTGTACACGGTGCTGTAAGGCAGCAGCAATTCCCTTTATCCCTCTGCAGAGGTCCTGTAAACTATAAATTGCTGGGAAGGGGCTGTGACCCAGGGGAGTGCTGATACCATGTAGGGATCAGTTGAAGCTCCACTCTGGGGCAGAGCTAAGTGAGCTCCTTCAGCACAGAATTCTTCTGGAATAAAAAAATGCCACTTTGGACTGGTTGCATCTCGCTGTAAAAATGGATCCAAGTTTGTACTTAACTATCTGTGTAGGGGGAATATTATAAAAAAATCAAGATTACTTAGCTCAACATTTGCAAAAGAGAGTTTTATCCTTTTTAAAAAAAAAGTTAAATTTTGGGCATTGATTTTTATTTCTTTAAACCTGAGTTAAAATATTTTTAGTAGAAGAAAACTCCTGATTATGATTGAAGTTTTTTTTTATACATTGTGATGAGAAAATTGATTTTGATCTGTTTCCTTCTGACTCTGAGTTGCTCCTCCTGTTCCCCTGCAAATGCATGGGTTGCTCAGCACCTTAAAAAATCAGTATTTAATCAATGTATTGCATTTAATCCAAGTATTTAAATCAATGTATTTAACATTTCATAAAGCAGAGATCCTCAGTCTTATGAGTGAAAGAAGTTATTCCTCAAATACATCACTTGCAGTTTAAACTAACATGATAATGTAAAATACAGGCTGGCAGAAACAGCAATAAGAAAATATTCATGGAATTGATACAAGAATTAGCTGTGATTTTTCTAGACAAGTATTATGAAGCTGAATTTCACTTTTTCTCATTTCTATTAAGAAGAAAAATAAGTCAGCATTTAGAGGGTAGACAGGAATTTGTCCTGAAGAGCTGGGATTGTGTTCCTGACTTCATTCCCCGCTGCCCCCCTCGTCCCCTACCCAAAGTAAGTACACACAAAAATTTCTGGTAAAGAATAACTGCGGAAATTGGGGTCAAATGTGTGCAGAAGGATAATCCTTAGGGCATACCTGCAAAGATAAAATTTCCAGCCAGGTCAGGATGGACCAAGGGACCAAAGCTTGTTACAGCCACAGCTGTCCCGTGGCTCGGCTGAAATTCATTTGTGTCCAAAGCTGAAAACAAACCCAACCCCTTTCGTTAGAACCGGAGTTAATTTATACCTCTTGGGCTGACTGTCCCCCAGAGGAAGCAATAACCACTGAGTATCCCCAGGGGCCTGAAAAGTGTTGGAATTCCCCTTTTTTGAGCTGAATAGAATGGATGAAATTCCCTCTTGTCCTACAGCTGGAGACTGCAGTGAGCAGGGGCTTGTCTGCTTCATCCCTTGCACTGGAATAAACTCGTCCCTGGAAGTCAGGAAAAGCTCCAGAACTGTCAGTTCTGTCTAAAATTCCAAATATTTACGTGTCTCCTAATTTTTTTTTCCCAACACTGATCTTATTGCACCTTTATTAAATGTTGGCCCGTGATGCTTACAGTGAGATCAGGACTGGTCTTCTGTCTCTGAACACCTCTGTGTCAACTTCAGAGCTCTCTCTCTCTCCATATTTAAAATCTGACAATAATTATTATTTCAATTTGGTTTATTTTGTGCTGATAATCACAAACAATAGGTGGGTTATTTTAAAAATTATAATAATTTAGGTAATTTTGTGGTCTTTTAAGAATTGATGGCATGGATGCAACTCCCAAAGAAGCTGGTTTGGCTCCTTGGTAAAAGCAGTTTCAGCTTTGTGAGCAGCAGAAGACAGACTGTAGTTATTTTCTTGCCCTTTCTTCTTGTATTATTTGTAAACATAAAGGTTTTTTGGTAAGCCTTTCCTAGGCCAAGGGAGGCTGTGATGGCATTCATTTATATTTTTGGGTAATAAATGGTGTGGGGGAAATGTAGTCAGGTAAAAGTGCAGTGCTGCTACACTTATATGTATAAATATAAATTGGCCCTGAATAATTTAGGTGTGCAATTCTTATTAGAGCAGCTTGTCAGTGGTGCAGCAGTCCAGTGGGAACTGTAAGAAGAAAATAGAAATCACCAAACAGCAAGAAAATATCCAGTTGGAGTTTGAGCAAAGTGAGAGATTATTGACTGTTTGGGAAGACTTTGTGTTCTGCTGCTCACAGCATCAGAGGCCTCAGCAGCACTGGAGGTTTGTTCTGGTGCTGTATCTGTGCATGACCTGAACGAAAGGCAGAGGTAGGAAGGGAATTTGTCACTGAATCATGAGGTGATGGGAATTACAGGAGGAAAAGGAACCCTCTCATGTCATTTAGCCCGTTCCCTTGGCACACGGAACATGAATTCAGTCTCGCTGCTCGAGCTGTTTCTAATATTCAGGATAAATGCCCTCATCCTTGCTGCATACCATTCCTCACGTTTATAATCACTCTGCTACACTGAACAGGGTATTTTCTGTTTGTGTTGGCTGCCTCCAGTGACTCCCACGCTTTGTCACCCCTTGTTTGTCACAGCCGAGCTGGACATGCTGAGCTCTTTCAGCCTCCTGCGAGAAACCCCCTCTGTCTCATCAGGGAAAACAACCACAGCAGTGATATCAAAATATTAAAATGCAAAGACCTGCTAGGTGAGGACTGTTAATAAGATGGGATCTCTGTGCTGCACTCGGTGCAACTGCCTGCAGAAATGCCCTGATTGGAGATTTCAAGGTTGACAACTTCTGCTTTTTCGTCCTCAAGGCCAAAGCAGCGTGGGCAGCACGAAAGGGAGGGGATTCTGCCCCTCCACTCTGCTCAGGTGAGACTGCACCTGCAGAGCTGCCTCCAGCCCTGGGTCCCCAGACACCAGAGGGATGTGGATCTGCTGGAACGAGTCCAGAGGAGGCCACGGAGATGCTCCTGGAGCTGGAGCCCCTCTGCTCTGGAGCCAGGCTGGGAGAGCTGGGGCTGCTCACCTGAACAAGAGAAGGCTCCAGGGAACCTCAGAGCCCCTTCCAGGGCCTAAAGGGGCCTCAGGAGAGCTGCAGAGGGAGTGAGGACAAGGGATGGAGGGACAGGGCATAGGGAATGGCTTCCCAGTGCCAGAGGGCAGGGCTGGATGGGATATTGGGAAGGAATTCCTGGCTGGGAGGGTGGGGAGGGGCTGGGCTGGAATTCCCAGAGCAGCTGTGGCTGCCCCTGGATCCCTGGAAGTGTTCAAGGCCAGGCTTGCCTGGACTTGTCCCAGGAGCAGCCTGGGACAGTGGCAGGTGTCCCTGCCCACGGCAGGGGTGGCACTGGATGGGCTTTAAGGTCCCTTCCCACCCAAACCCTCCTGGCATTCTAAGTCAGGTGTTTCAGTGGCAGGTCCGAGCTGTGCTCGCCGCTCTGGTTTCCTTGTTGGGGTGACAGCTGGCTCTCCTCGAGAGGAATGCTGCCCTGGCTCAAGTGCTCTTTCCCCTCAGAACACCCCATTACTCAGGAGCAGGTGTGGTTGGTGGAGCCCTTGCAGATTCAATCCTTTACTGAGCATGTGAGATTTGATTTTTGCCTTGTTAATGATGAGGAAGCTTCGGGGGCCAGATCCCCACGTGGGGAAATGCCCAAACAGGGGCTGAGCTGCTGTGTCCCTGCCAGGAGTCTCCTCCTTGGAGAAGGCTTTGCAGGGTACCCGGATGGTTTGGAAAATTATTTCAAGGATGAAGTCAGTCGCTGTCAAACAGCTGAAAACCCAAGGCAGTGTTTGTTTCCAAGCAGCTTTAGCAGTGCAGTTTTCAGAGCACTGAGTTCTCCCCAGTCTGAGCAGTACCATGAAGAAATTCATTCCATCTCAGCTCCTGCTCCTTTCCCCCACTTTTCTCCTCTATGAAGTTTATAATTTGTCTCATAGTTTGATGTTATGGAAATTACTTTAACATCACCTTTTAGTCAGACGTTCCCTGAGGAGCCCGACTTACAATACAATTTAGTCAGAAATGAATTTGTCTTTGTAACAAACTGCAAATTACCAAGCTCATGAAACACCACTTCTCATAAATGCCTCTTACAGCCTTGCAGATTCGAGTCCTCGAGCCACAATCAGGCTTCAACCCTTCCTTATTTGTCTTTCTGTACGGGCTGCAGAGCAAAAATTACAAAGGCACATGGGTTTTAAGTGGGAAGTTGTGCATTTTGAACCTGTTCTGATCATCCAGAGAGCAGCCATGCATTTGTGGGAGAACAAGAAGTGTGTTTGCCAACACTGGCACCAGGTTTGCTGTGCTGAGGGAAGTGTAGCTCGTGCAGTAGCACGGACAAACTTGAGGTCATTGAGGAGAAACCCCTCCAGAGCTGTATTTACCATGCAGTGGGAATGGCATTAATCACGAATGGTTTGAAGCGGTGGTCCCCAGACATGCACTGTTTAGCCCAGCTCCAGAAGCTGTGTCCTGCCTGGCAGGACAGAGTTTCCCCTCACTGGATTCCTTCTGGGTCCATTCTGGAGCAGAGGAGCTCCCACACCTTGGAGCCTTGTGAGTGTTGATGCCGCCGGACTCCTCCCAGGGCCGAGCATCCCTCACCCAGTGCATTGTCAGGTTCATGCCCTTGCTCTCTGCAGAGTCACCCAGCACATGCTAAAGCCCCTGGCAGGTCTCCAGGAACACACTTCAGCACGAGAGCAGCCCGGCATTGAAGCAGGAACCAGCCTCTCCAGGTCTACTTCCCACTAAATGCAGTTCATCATGGGGAGTTCCTTAATGGCCTTGCTACCAGCCTGCAGGTGAAGTTTAATATCTTTTAGAATTATGTGCTTGCCTCTGTGAGGATCAATTTCTTGAATTGCTTTATAGTTGCATATAGTTCTTCCTTAAATGCTTTTATTTCAAGTGCAGCCAGTGATATTAATATACTTGTCCTGGTGTGGAGAGAGTCTTGTTTACAAGAATTGTGTTTCAGGATTGCCCAAGGAGCTTCACAGAATCACAGAATGATTTGGTTTGGAAAGGACCTAAATATTATCTCATTTCACCCCTTGCCATGGGCAGGGACACCTTCCTAGACCAGGCTGCTCAGAGCTCCATCCAGCCTGGCCCTGAGCTCTTGCTTTCTACTCTCAGCTCATCTTAATTGTTATGCTAAAAGCTTGAAAATGAGTTCTCCCTGCTAATTTAGCATGATTTATTAATATGACTGTGACTGTGTATTGCACCAATATTTTTTCACCTGTGTGTGTGTCACCCATCAGAGTGAATTATTGCATCAGTTAGAGGGTGGCTGTGATTTCACCTGATAAATCAGCTTGAGAAAAAGAGAAGATGGAGTTTGGAAAATAAGCCTGGGAAAATTACACATAATTGAAGGTGGAATTAAAAGAAAAAAAAACATTATATATTATAACCACTGTAACAAATTGTTACATTTATATAATAGAGGAAAGATGTCATCCACTCATTTCCTGAGAAATGGGATATTTCGTGAGGTGAAATCTCTGTCTCTTCTGGATGGCCGAAGGTGACCCAGGAAAGGTGCATGGCAAACCCCGTCAGGTTTCTTTGACTACAGATCTATTCCTTGTCTGCAGTCAGTCACCGATCCCTGCCAGCCCCGTGCTCCAGGGGTGCTGCAGAGATCTGGCCCCAGCCCTGCAGAGCGGGACCTTTCCTCTGACCCACGGCAGTCCCTGCCCCCAGCTCACGGAGAGCTCTTCACAACACACCCACCAAACGCTGGGTCAGAGCCTGCCTGTTGGTTTAGGTGCACAGCAGACCACGATGTTCCTATCCCAGCCTCCTGCGTCCGCCCCTGGCCGATTCCACAGGGGGTTTTCACTGGATCGCTTCCTGCCGGGCCTCAGTGGCTGCACAGCTCCTGCCTGCTGTTCCCAGGTCTTTGGAGACCCTTGCAAAATGTAGGTGTGCCAGCGCTGGTGTTCCAGCTTCTCTCTGATAATTCTGATTTCTTTCTGGGTGCATGAGCCAGAGACCTGAGACACAACGGCTTTGCTGCCTCTCGTTCACCTGATTATAAAACAAATAGGTTTTAATGCAGCCACATCAAATGAGAAAGGCACAAACTGCGGGGAAGGAAATGAGTGTGATTGATGAGCTGAGATACACAAGCACAAGTGAAGCAAGCCACAGACCTCTCTGCAGCTCCCTACTTCTTTTGTAAAGGAATGTGAAAGCCACAGAATGAAAATGTGCTGGAGTAGGAGCAGGATACTGCTGGAATAAATGTGTGTTTATGCAGTGAATAATAGTACAGCAGGACCCTGGCTGTTGACACAAAAACAAATAACAACTCTTTATAAAGCCAACCAAAATGTGTTTAGTTGCAAATGAGGAAAATAATAAGCACAGCAGACCTTCTGCTGTGTGAGCTATTTGTTCCTGAATCCCATTCCGAGGCAAAACCTGGAGATAATTGGTGATTTCTTTGTTATGTTCGCAGGTGTTGAGGATTGGGGGCATTCAGCATCAGCTGTGCACCCAAAAGACTGCTGGTTTCTTCCCAGAGATCTGAACTCCCATTCTTTTCTCTATCTAATGAAGCTCAGAGGTGCCCCTTTATCTCCCCTGATAATGAACTGGTGTTGCTGCAGATGGAGCAGGAAACTTGCAGGGGGGTCAGAGGTAAAGCTGTGGTTGGATCCTGGGCAATTCAGTCTTGAAGCAGATAAGGGAAAAATGCAAACTGATCTTCCTGCAATTCCCTGAAGAAAAAAGGCTTGAAAGTGTGTCACTGGAAAGGATTTCGGAGAGGTTGGAGAGGTGAGAAGAAACAAGCCCTTACTCTAACGGGGAATTATCTCATAATCATAAATCATAGAGTGGATTGGGTTCAAAGGGACTTTAAAGCCCATCCAGTGCCACCCCTGCCATGGGCAGGGACACCTGCCACTGTCCCAGGCTGCTCCAAGCCCCATCCAACCCGGCCTTGGGCACTACCAGGGATCCAGGGGCAGCCGCAGCTGCTCTGTAGCCGAATTGTGCTGTTCTGTGGCACTGCCTGGAGAGGAATGCGGGTACTTTGCGCTTCCCCTCTGTTCTGCGGGAGCTGGCACTGCAGCTGAAGCGCTCCAGCCTTGCCTGCCCGAGCGGGGTTTGGTTCTGAGCGAGGTTCGGTGTTTCAGACCCGCACAAAACGTTCCTGTGCTTCAGTGAAACAGCCCCAGCAGGAAAAACCCCCCTGACCCGAGGCGTTCGGGGTTACCCCTGAGGAGCTCCAGCCTCCACGGGGCTGCCGGTCTCAAACGACCCCGGTGAGAAAATCTCCTTTTCCTTCCACATTCCCGTGCCCCCTGGGGATGTCACAGAATCACAGAATCGCCAGTTTGGAAGAGACCTTCAAGGTCATCGTGTCCAACCCATGCCCCAACACCTCAAGTAAACGAAACCATAGCACTGAGCTCTACATCCAGCCTCTTTTTAAACACGTCCGGGGATGGTGACTCCACCACCTCCCCAGATAGACCATTCCAATATTTTATGATTCTTTCTGTAAAAAACTTTTTCCTAATATCCAATCCATATCTATCCATGTCCCTGTCCCGGCAGGCGCAGGCGGTGCAGCTCGCTCGGTGGCAGCCCCGCTGTGCCGGGCTGGGGGATGCGGTCCCTCTTGGTATGCAGGGGAGCTGCTGCTTGCCTCGCCGGGCTGCGGCGATGCTCCGCGGGCTCCGGGATGCGCATCCCAATGAGGAGCGGCGGCTGCTGCTCGGGGAGCGCGGCTCCCATCGCGGGCTGCTCCAGCTCGGCCCGAATTCCAGCTCCTGCCCGCTCCCTGAGGTGCAAACCTGGCGTTCCGGGACGGGGCATCACGGCTGTGTCGAGGGGGCTTCGCAGCACGGCAGCAGTGCCGCCACGGAATGACTGAAATGGGGGAAATGCAGCCACTGGTGGAGTTTTGCTGTCGAAGCATCCGTGCCCACCCGGCTGAGAGCACGACTGGGAATCTGCCCCCTCTGGACAGAGTGTTCTCAGGTTAGAGAAGCAAATGGTTCTTCCATAGGTCTCTTAAAAGTTTAAGAAAAGATTGCTTCAAACTGCGATGATGAGGAACCACGCTGTTGTTTCATTAGTGGGGATCACAGGGCTGGAGCCCCTCTGCTCTGGAGGCAGGCTGGGAGAGCTGGGGCTGCTCACCTGGACAAGAGAAGGCTCCAGGGAGACCTCAGAGCCCCTGCCAGGGCCTAAAGGGGCTTCAGGAGAGCTGGAGAGGGACTGGGGACAAGGGATGGAGGGACAGGATGGAGGGACAGGACACAGGGACAGGACACATCACAGTGCCAGAGGGCAGGGATGGATGGGATACTGGGAAGGAATTGTTCCCTGGGAGGGTGGGCAGGCCCTGGCACAGGGTGCCCAGAGCAGCTGTGGCTGCCCCTGGATCCCTGGCAGTGCCCAAGGCCAGGCTGGACATTGGGGCTTGGAGCAGCCTGGGATGGTGGAAGGTGTCCCTGCCCATGGCAGGGGTGGCACTGGATGGGCTCTAAGGTCTCTTCCAACCCAAACCATTCCATGACCCCATGATTCACAGGGGAGCAAGGTAGGATGTTGCTGCATGGTGGTTTGGGAAGAGATGCTTAAATACCACAGCTAATCCTGGCTGGAATGAGCATCCTGGGTTTGACATGAAATGTTGGACTTTTAGTTCATTTTTCTGCAATGAAATATTGCTCCAGCAAAGCTGGTAATAAAGCAATACCCACGTGAAGGAGAACAGAGTCATCTCAGTAGAGCTGTAAATACAAGCCTGGTAGTTTATTTAGATGAATCAGCTCCTTCTATAGAGCAAATCTGTCTCCCATCTATAAATGGATGTGATTTAGATTACAGATTTATTCCCCTCAGAGGTTTAGAGTTCTTAGTATCTAGATTTAAACCTATTTTCTTGCCCTGTGGCCTGTGTTTTTTATTACTAAAGCTATTTTTGCTTTTTAGTATCTGGAACCATGGCTGTGAAGATGATAAATACATCTAGGGCAGGTACCTGTGAAACTCGTGTTTTCTGGGCTGCAAATGTGCAATTTTCACCCTCACTGGTCTATTGGTCTTTGATATTCCCTGTCCTGTGTTTCATTTTCCCCTCTGCTATTTAATATTCTAGTTTTAGAGGCTGATTTTCTTGAACTGAGCAGTGTCTGTTGTCCATCTATCGAGTTGGGCATGTTCAGCACCACCCATGGATGGACACAGAGCTGGATTTTATCAAAAAGTTCATTTCTGGGAATGCCACCACACTCAGAGGTCAGCCAAAGCTGAGTGATGTTGCTCTGTTTCCCCAGGCAGGTCCTGCAAAATCTGAGTTTTTCACTTGGGATACTCCCTGCAAGGTGTAAAAGGCAAGATTTAACTGTGCAGCTGGACACTGAAAATGGGTGGCAATTACTGAGAAATGTGTTGCTAAAAACACCTCTTTGGAATTGCTTAGAAAGGGGGGAAAGCCTCGTGTAACCCCTCCTGCAGAAAGCTGGAGTTTGCACGAGCTGGGGAGCACAGTTTGGAGTTTGGTGCTCAAACCAACGCTGCCTTCAGCACTCGGAGCGTGAGCTGGGATGGGAGAACCCTCACGGGCGTAACCAGCCTGGGAACTTTGCTGTGAAATGCTTGTTTTAGGGCAAGTAAATCTTGAATTTTACTGCTTTGGTAATCAAACCTCGCCAGAGCAACAATGGAACTTTCAGTTTGTAGCTGTTGTCTGGGGCTGTGACCATAACTCTCCATTCCTGAATAAACTTCCCCACCTTTCTGACTTTTATGCTGGGGTACAACCACATTTCCTGGGCGTTGCACCTTTTACCTGACAGCCATGGCATAACCAGCAGCAGAACTTACATCTCTCCATGTCAGTTCTTATCACTTATCTTTTTACTTGTTTTCCCCCATTTCTTCACTGCTGGATATGAGCTTCCCTCCCACACTGCTTGCTCAAATCACCTTGGGTGAGTTTCTCCCCAGCCTCTGGATGCTGGATGATGGCCACAGAGGACAAGTGGCTCTCAGGAGGCAGCTCTGGGCCATTAAAAGTTGTTCTAACACATTAAAAACCTCAGGCAGTGGAGTCTTTATTAATTCATCAAATAATTTCTTCTAGACTTACATTCTGAAAAAGAAAAGGGAAAAAATAAAAGGTTTAAAAGGGGTTTAATTAGATTTTTTTCCTCCCTGCAGTTTGAGGTCCCCAAAGTTTGCCTGTCCTTCCGTGGTCACGGACAATGGGTGATTCCCTTCGTGCAGGGCAACATTTAAAATAATCCTGACCTCTAACTTTGTCTCTGCTGGCAGGTGGTGCCTCCCAAATCCGTGTCACCAGCTCCTTTCCATCACCCAGGTGGCACCTGGAGCCACGGAAGGGACCTGCCTGGCACGAGGATGCTGAGCACCCCCTCCCCTTGGGGGTCAGCCCCGAGTGTCCCCCTGCTTTGCTCCTCTCCTGGCAGAGTTTAATCCTGACAAGTACTGAGGAGAACACCCATCTAAAGCCCAGATATGTGAAATTCCCTGTGCTGCTCTGGCCTGTGCCTGTGGAAGGAGCTGGGATGAGCTTTGTTCTTGACGAGGGTGTCCTGGCCACTGCTCGCCTCCCGTCCCCTTTGCTGGCAGCCCAGCGATACCATGATGTTACTCCTGATTATTTTTTCTTGTTCTGGATGGATTTAACACGGCCACTGTGTCCTTCTGTGCTCCCTTTGCTGGCAGACAGGGAGAACAATTGCCTTTTCCAATTCCCTGCTCCTGGGCTTTATTTCATGGTGCCTCAGCGAGAACCGTTCGGGGTTTGAGGTTCGCTGCTCAGACTCTGCAACCCTCCGTCTCCTCCCATTATGATCCAGCCTGTTTCAGGGACAGCTCTTGCCCTCCTGTCCTTGGTGTTAACTACCTGCTTGACATCTCTAATAAGACTAATTAAATAATGTATTGAACACCCTGGCCTTGGCGTTGCTGAAATGTTTCTCTGAAGAATCAACGTTTCCCCCTGGTTTTCCTCTTGTCGTTCCCTCTGGCCAGTTGCTCTTGCTGTACTTTGCCTTGGAATCGATTTTTTATTATTTTAGTATTTAAAAAGATTTAATTATCCTTTCATATTTGTGCAATTGTACTTTTAGATGCTCTTGATCCTGCTAGTTGCTCATAAAAAATTGTATCTAAATGTATGCCTTAAACCTTCTGAAATTAGTGATAATATCACGATAGCTCCCAGGATTTTTTTAAATAACTTTTTTTTTTCCCCCATAACTTTTCCAGCATATTTTTGCTAAAGTGCATGATTCCTTAGTATATCAAACAATATTTTCTCTTTTTTTCCTTTTCCTTTCACTTATGAGCATCCTGTATCCTCTCAGTATCCTACAATAATCAGCAGAGAGCTCAGAATGCATAAGAAAAGACCAACATTCATGTAAAAAGGAGATTTAATTATAATCAGAGCTTAGTTTTGGCTCTGCCTGAGATTGTTTTTAAGGGCAGAAGCAGACATTGTAATTGGGGAAGTATGAAGTGTATCGCTTCTCAAATGGGCTCCAGTAATTAAATAAGAATTTCTAAAGGGCAGCATCATGCTGCCTCACTTCAATGAATCTTCACAAGGATACGAGAGCAGATCTCTCATGGTTTGGACCAGTTTTGGCTAGAATAGATCAGTATGTATGTAGAATAGATTAGATCTATCTAATAATCTAATATTAGATTATCTATATAGATATATATTATATATCTATATAAAATAATCTAATATTAGATTAATCTAATATTAGATTATTATATAATCTAATACCTAATAATTAGATCTATCTAATAGAATCAGTATCTATGTAGAATAGAATCAAATAGATCAGTATTTATGGCTTTAAATGGTAAGAGTGAACGTTGGTTTGTGCTGGGAGGTTTCTGCAGTTCTGTTGTAGGCACTGGTTCCAAACCTCAGGATAAATTCTCAGGTTTGACCGGCACTGTGAAGAAATACAGCATTTAAATTTGGTCTTCAAAGTCCCAAGAAACAGTGAGAAACTTTTGTGGCAGGAATTTGGAACGTAGTCGCAGAAGGTTTGGGTTGGAAGAGATGCTAAAGCTCCCTGTCCCATGGGACACCTTCCATGGACCAGGTTGGTTCCAGCCCCATCCAGCCTGGATTTGGACACTTCCAGGGATGCTCCTGACTATGGAGATCCTGAGAGTTTTAATTTACAAACACAGGATCGGAGCTGTGATGGTGCAGTCAGAAATGACACGTTCTGATGGCGGTTCCTTGGCTTTGGACTGAAGTAAAGCAAACACAGCTCTCTGACTGGAGCTTACAGCAAACAGCAGGAGGAGTTTGTCGTTCTTGAGCCAAAACACAGGAAAAAAAACAATGACAGTGGCTTTTAAATGAAACTTCTCCTAACTTTTAACTGTGATCTTTCTAACGAATTCTCAGTTTGGCTGCTGTCTCCTCGCCCTCCTTAAATTCCGTTTTTCAGGGGCTCTATTTGTGATCCTGCCCTGCTTTGCCCCTGCTGCTGTTCCAAAGGAGTGACCCAGCTGCCCCCTCAGAAGCTCCAACACTGTGGGATCAGAAATCTTTCCAATGAATTGAAAAGGCAGGGAAAAAAATAAAAATCAATGCCAAGTGCTCCGCAATCTGCATTTCAGGTTTTAGCCTCTCCCAGCTTCAGAGCACAAATGTATGAGGTGATTTTAATGAAGATGTGTAGAGCAAGAGTCTCTATTTCAGCACTTCTGCCGTCCCCCAGGCAATTAGCTCAGCCACAGAGCTGCTGCTGCCTTTGCTCCTGGCAGTGGGCAGGAAATCCGAGCACCTGCTGTTGTCATGGGGATGCTGAGGGTCAGCACCTCAGTGCCAGCGGGACCAGGCTCTTCCCCGGAGCACCAGCGGAGCTGCAGAGGTGTGGGAAAGCCCATCCTGNAGCTCCCTGTCCCATGGGACACCTTCCATGGACCAGGTTGGTTCCAGCCCCATCCAGCCTGGATTTGGACACTTCCAGGGATGCTCCTGACTATGGAGATCCTGAGAGTTTTAATTTACAAACACAGGATCGGAGCTGTGATGGTGCAGTCAGAAATGACACGTTCTGATGGCGGTTCCTTGGCTTTGGACTGAAGTAAAGCAAACACAGCTCTCTGACTGGAGCTTACAGCAAACAGCAGGAGGAGTTTGTCGTTCTTGAGCCAAAACACAGGAAAAAAAACGATGACAGTGGCTTTTAAATGAAACTTCTCCTAACTTTTAACTGTGATCTTTCTAACGAATTCTCAGTTTGGCTGCTGTCTCCTCGCCCTCCTTAAATTCCGTTTTTCAGGGGCTCTATTTGTGATCCTGCCCTGCTTTGCCCCTGCTGCTGTTCCAAAGGAGTGACCCAGCTGCCCCCTCAGAAGCTCCAACACTGTGGGATCAGAAATCTTTCCAATGAATTGAAAAGGCAGGGAAAAAAATAAAAATCAATGCCAAGTGCTCCGCAATCTGCATTTCAGGTTTTAGCCTCTCCCAGCTTCAGAGCACAAATGTATGAGGTGATTTTAATGAAGATGTGTAGAGCAAGAGTCTCTATTTCAGCACTTCTGCCGTCCCCCAGGCAATTAGCTCAGCCACAGAGCTGCTGCTGCCTTTGCTCCTGGCAGTGGGCAGGAAATCCGAGCACCTGCTGTTGTCATGGGGATGCTGAGGGTCAGCACCTCAGTGCCAGCGGGACCAGGCTCTTCCCCGGAGCACCAGCGGAGCTGCAGAGGTGTGGGAAAGCCCATCCTGCTCCTTTAGCCTTTCAAGGTGTTTTCCAGTCTCACAGTTTCATCCACACTGGTACAGAATGGCCAAACAACAGGGTATTGTTTTCCCCTGCCTTGCTCGGGAAAATGTTGAAGCTGTGATGCTGTTGGGAAAATGGGGCTCGATTTCATCACTCACCTAAACCCCAAGTCCCTCACAAAAACCATGACCTGTAATCCTTGCTTCAAGGACTGGGTAACATATGGCAGAAATCCTGCTGATTTTAACTCAATTATTTCCAGCTAAACGAGAGAGGCTGTGTCAGAAACCTTACAAGGATCTGACCTCCGTGGGGTTTGCTGCCCTTTTTGGCAGTCCCTACAACACCCTGCGTGGTTTGAGACTCTTGGAAACCCCAGCAGGAGATTTAGGTGGAGAATCCTCAGTCAGAGAGACCTGGCATCAACTGGTTCAGCCATTTGTCCCCGCAAGATGAAGATTTCGGGGTGGGATCTGTGCTGGTGCTGCTCACACCCTGCCGGTGCCTCCCCTGGTGCTGCTGTGTTAAAAGGTAAGAACAATTAACAGGTTTGAAATGCATTTCTGGTTCCGGGGGCACCTCACAGGGAGAAACCCCTCTCTCTGATGCAAACTCTTTTGAAATGTTCTGTTCTCGTTGCTCTGTTGCACAAAGATCCAGCCCGTGCCCTCCTGCCTCTCCCCATTATCCAGGATGCTGGAGCCGAGGTTAATGTGAATTAAGCTCTTGGCTTTGTCTAATTAGAAGTGCTCTCAGAGGAAGGTTATTTCAGAGAAGCCCTAATAAATGGTAATAGTAATATGCATTTCCTGGAAAAGAGGCTTCTCTGAGTGCTCCATTAGGACTTGTCTGAATACAAAAGTTCTGCCGTGGAACATTAGGTCTCATCAGGTCCTCTGAGTATTGTACCTGCCTTCCATTTCCACTTCTCTAAAGCTGCATTACGAAACCATAGCCCTGCTTTAAATAATGATGAAAAAGCAGGTGCAATGGTGATGCTCTTCAAAGAATAATCTAGAATTTCAAATTTTAAGAGCAGTCAGAGTTTTACATTTCTGTCCTGAGGCAGAGGTTGAGTGAATCCAGCAGGGATGGTGCAGCAAGGGAATTCCTTATCTCAGTTTTCCTGTCCTGTAAATAAAACTTGAGGATGGAGCCTCCCTGAACCTCGGAGACATAAAACAAACACATGCAACACCTTTGAAACCGATTCATGTCACAAAATATGCACAGTTTGGAATTCCAGCAGGTGAAATGCGTTCCAGCTTATAATGGCAAAATTCCTATCTCGAAGTGCTGTCAATATAAATTATCACTGCATGAATTATGCTGCATCTAAATGAGATGTGCTACCAGTGTTTCCCCAAACTGCATCTTTTCAAAAGCTCTTTTAATCTGTAGGAGCCAGACTGTAAATTAACCAAGAACAGCCTAGGAAAAGCAAATATTGGTGCAGAGCAGGGTACAGACTTTATTTTTATTGGGTTTTAGCTTGATGTTGGACTAGTGCAGGGAAAACTGTTACACATGTAAAAAATCCAAAGTGAGAGGGGTGTGATCAGTAGCTACTGATTTCTGCCACCTGATTTTTCTTTGCTTGTATCTTTTGGTTTTTTTAATTTGCTTTATTTTTTTCACTGCTTTCTAGACTCTGAATATAACAGAGCATAATTCTCTGCTCTGCCTAGGCTAATTTCTTATTTTTGGGTTTCTCAATTAGCAGTTTGATTTCACTGTCACCACAAAGTCGGTGTTGGAAAGAACGGATCCATCGACACCTCCTGGCCCCTGGCACTAGGGAGGATGAAACCTGTGACGTGCTGGCACAGGCACCTTAAGTGTTATAAGGAAAAGCAGGCACAGACATTGCTGAAATGCACTGTTTCCTTCGGGGTTTTTTTTTAAGATATAAAAATCTATCAAAGCCCAATTTCCTCTAAGCTGAGGTAACTCCCTTGGCTGGTTGGCAGCTCGGTGCAGGAAGGTTCAGGTCTGGCTGCACGTCGCTGAGTTGCTGTAAAAGCTGCAGCATATTGAAGAAATGCCTTTCCAGATCTCCTGCAAATTAAGGCAGCAGTTGTCCTCAATAAATCCCATTTCAGGCCATGGATCTGTCTGTGTTCAGGTGTTTACTGCACTGGATTGACCCAGTATTGACTTCCTAAGGCTTTGTTCTCTCTGCTTTGCAGTAGACAAGAAAGGGCACTTTAAAATTGTTCAGGATCACCAAAGCCCTGAAATGATAAAGAGCACTTCTCTGCTAGGTTTTTATGCCATTATTATAAAAAATATTGAGGCATAATTTCCGAACATTCCATTTGTAAACTTAGAATTTCCAAGAATGCAGATGTTGCTCTGGCCAAGGAGAAGACTTGCACTTCCACTGGGAGACGAGGAATAAAAAGGGACAAATTGCTTTTGTGTCTTTGTCTGTTTTCAAACTCTCAAAACAAATATCTTTGCCTTTGAGGATTGAAATTCAGGAAGGAAAACACCCAGGCTCAACACCAGGTACTGGCAGTGCCCTGTGATGGGAGAGAAATGCCTTTAGTGCCAGAGCTGTGTGCTTCCTCTCTCTGTGTTTTGTATTGTGTATTTAAGGTATTTACTGGGCTTTATGGAATAACTCCCAGCTGCTCCCAGGGATGGGAAGAAACTGCTGCTGCTCACATGAGCCTGCACAGGAATTAAGGCTCCTTAGTAGCCAAAACTCCCTCTGAACCTCTGGATCCGTGATGTTTGCTGTGAACCGAGAAAAATATTCATTATTACAGAGAGCTGGGTCTAAACTTCACCTCACTCAAACTGTAGCATCTGAATGCTTGTCTTGATTTCCTTTTTCCTTTATTTTTTGGACTCTTAAAGTGAAGCCTTATTTGGCACAGTGAGAAGAAAGTCAGTGATACCCTACAGACACCAAAACACTGTTGGACTCTTTAAAATACTGCTGTAGACAGACTAAATTCTGTTTGTATTCTGCACATGGAACAGGACTAAAGGCCTCTACTTTGGTGAAGATCAGGGTATTTTAATTCCTACCAGGCTATTGAGCACTATCACTTTTCAGCTGGGATCACTTGACTGACTCACCCTTTTTTCTCCCTGAAAGCAAACGGTGAAATTAAAGATAAGAGTTTTGTTACTGATTATTTCTGCTTCCTATTTCTATCAGGCAAAGTCTCATTAAATTCCCATTGGTGCAAAGGCAGCCATCTGTTTTCCCTGATTGTAACTGTGCCATGTCCACCTGCATCCTACATAATCCTGCTATTGTGACTCCTCGGGGAGGTATAAATTTTGCTGTCTGCTTCAGTTTGTCTCTTTCCAATCAATAGATAAACAGGAGTGGAAAGAATTTTATCACTGGAATGCTTCACTGGAGATTCCTCGGTTTTCACAGAACTCTGTGTAAGTACTGATGCTCTCCTGGGCATGGATCACTGGGAGAGCATCCACACCTCCTCAGGTGGGAAGATTTCTGTACCAGTGACGTAGATCTGAGTATTTTGAGGCCAGGGTGTCATTGTACTTTGTTGGTAATAGATGTCATGAGATATTGATATGATTTCTGTACCTGTTTGAGCCCCTGTAGCCACGACCTGATAAGAACCTGCTGGGGGCCTGTTCAGCGCTGGGTTTGCAGCAGGTCCTGCTTTAGCTTTGATTTGTCAGCAGACAGCACTTTCATGGCAGCTCTGTTCAGAATTCAGCTCGACCTATTAGCAATAATAATCGTGTTTAAGAGAGAACAGATAAAACACTCCCGTGCAGCGGTAAGGTGTGACTGGATTAATTTGTTTGTGACGGGTTTATTTGTGCATCTTTTATGAGGGTAATTACAGCCTTCCAGCTGAGTAATGGGCAGCAATTGTCTGTTCAGGCTGCAGGGGGGCAGGGGGTCGGGATCAGTGTCGTACCCCGGGCGCTGCATTTTCCTGGCACAGGGAGCAGGGTGTTCACTGCCCCACGGATCAGTGGGAATCTGTCCCTCTTCTCACTCGGGGCTGGATCCATCCTGTGCTGGCTGGGGCCAAGGGTGGGACTGGCCAGGTGTGAGCAAATCACAGAATCCCAGGCTGGCTTGGATTGGGAGGGACCTTAAAGCTCATCCAGTGCCACCCCCTGCCATGGGCAGGGACACCTGCCGCTGTCCCAGGCTGCTCCAAGCCCCGTCCAACCTGGCCTTGGACACTTTCAGGGATCCAGGGGCAGCCACAGCTGCTCTGGGCACCCTGTGCCAGGGCCTCACCACCCTCACAAGGAGAAATTTCTTCCTTGTATTGAGCCTGACTCTAACTTCCTTTAGCTTAAAACCAATGCCCCCTATCCTGTTGCCACAAGCCCTGGTAAAAAGTCCCTCTCCAACTCTCCTGGAGCCCCTTCAGGCCCTGAAGGGGCTCTGAGCTCTCCCTGGAGCCTTCTCTTCTCCAGGTGAGCATCCCCAGCTCTCCACAGCAGAGGGGCTCCATCCCTCTGACCCCTCTCTGGGCTCTCTCCAGCAGCTCCACACCTTTCCTGTGCTGGGACCAGGGCTGGGGCAGCTCTGCCGGTGGGGTCTCAGCCGACGGGGCAGAGGGGCAGAACCCCCCTCTCCTGCTGCCCACGCTGGGGCTCAGCCCAGGGCAGGGGGGTTTGGGCTGCCAGGCCAGGTC
>VZRQ01003907.1:149279-165848 GCA_013397975.1 Machaerirhynchus nigripectus | reverse complement strand
TCCTCCTTAGGGCCACTCCCAATCCCTCCACTCCCAGCACTGATCCCGGATCATTTGGAGTATCAAGGACAAATGTTCACTGATACTGAGTTTGTGCACTGTGGACACGTTTTTCTTTCCCCAGTACAAGCACTTTTCCCCCAGGGGTGTGTGGGGTGTGTGTGATTTACAGTGCAGGGACCGACAGGGACAGTTGGTGCCCATCACCGTGCAGCCGTCACAATTTTAGTGCAGCACATTGTGCATGAAAGTGCAATGGACACACGCAAAAATAAAAATATTTCAAACCCCGTGCTCTGTGTAATGTTTCCCCCTCACTGATTTCCCTTTGGATGGGGGTGTTTTGGGTATCTCAGTAACCTCCTGGCTCAGCTGGGGTGTCTCCTCAGCAGCTCCTTGTAGCACAGACAGCAGGGGGAAGCGTTCCAGCCTTTCTTTCAGGTGCTTTGTGATCCTGAGGATTGCAGGTTCAGTTTCTCCTAATAGAGTTGGCAATTACATAGGCACTGAGAGGAGCCACAGCCAAAGCTGCTGTCCTGACTTTAAGGCCTTGGAATCATCCCTTATTCCTGGCCCAACAGGGAGGTGGGAAATGGCCCCCACAGCGGGAGCTGCTGGTGATGTACCTGATAGCAAAGCCTGTGAGACCCATTTTCCACTTCCTTAAAACGCTTTTAGCAATATTTTAATAACCTTATCTTTATAAAAAATCACATTTCCCCCCCCCTCTTTTTTTTTCTCTGTGACCATCATCAGACCCATGCAGGTCTGCAAGTTCTGTTTGCCTTAAAAAGGGGAACTTTCATAGAGCACGTGTGTCATACTCAGACACGAAAGGACCACGCAGACACCGTTCTGTCAGGATAAGGCCTGGGCCAAAAGAGAGAGAGCAAGAAGGGCCAAGGTAGGGCAAGAAGAAGGAAGAAGGAGGAAGAAGACCCCGGCCCAGCCCTTTATTTAGTCAGTTATATATCTTTTTAGAGACAACCATGGATTGGAGGATGGGGTTACCACCTCTCCATGACACTGGTCAGATCAAAAGTCTATCATATTTCTCCGCCTAACAAAAAGAATGATAATAATAGAGACCGGTAGGTAAACATGCCTGATGCTTACAGTAAAGTGCCTGGGAAATTCTACTACAGGAATGAAAACATAGAAAGACTGCAAAATTCAGGGCGACACACGTGTATATGATAAGAATTTATTTATTTTTTCTGTAGTTTTGGCTCAAGATTGGCTGATTCATTTAAACTTCACATTGTTCAGTCCCAGGAGCTGTGGTGGAAAAGCTGTTTGGAATGGCAGCCTGGAAAATGCCAACCTTAAGCTGTGCTTCAAACCCCAAAGCCTCTGCAGTCCAAACCAGGTGAGAAAGGAACCCATCCCAGAGATTTTGCTGAGAACCTGGGGTGAGTGCTGTGTTTTCCTGTGCATATCATATCCTGGTGCCACTAAATTACCAATAATTGAGTGCAGAGTGTGGGATGGATTATTTACGACTTTGTCCTGCCAGAGTGACAAAAAGCAGCCTTGAGGTGCTGCCTGCTCTGCTCAGCTCCACACTTTCAATATTTCCTCAAGGCTATTGCTCCTGTCTGCTGTCACAGACCTACATCAGCATTTCCATACCATTACCTTCAGCGAGGAGCATTCCCTTAATTCCTGCCTTGTTTAGTTCTAGACTATAAATAAAACTAACGGCTCAGGAAAGCGAGCCTTGCAGAGCCCTGCCCCGGAGGCTACTCAAAACCTGAAAATTTCATTGGTTTGACAGACTTTACAGACGAACATCTAATCTATAATAACCATAATGCCAGTTGGAAATCCATAATTACGGCCCACCCCGAGCCGTGGCACAGCAGATGAGGAGTAACGTCGAGCACTCCGCTGGAGGAAGTGCACCGAGAGTGTTTGTCAGGCCATTTTCTCTGTGTGATTCTTATCCTGGCTCTCTCCCCCCAGCTCCCCAGCCAGTATGATGGGAAAATAAATACAGATATTTATGCCCATTTCTGGGAATGCAGTTGTCTCAGCACATACAGCACCCAGGAGGGCTGTAAGAAATAAATTAGTGATCTACGGTGAGGGTATGCCAGGCAGGATGCATGTCTGTTTGACTGCTGCTAAGGAGCTAAATATTTCAGATGAGGAAGGTTTATGGTGCTGTGAATGTCGCTGATATGTCAAAGGAACAATAAGCTTATGGAGCTTTTAGGGGTTTACTCTTCACCCTGCTGCTGGGAGTTGGTGCACAGGCCTTGCCGCTGCTGCGGGTCCTGCAGGCCCACGGAACCTCTCCAAGAGTCACGAACACAATACCCGGGTGACAGAAATTCCTAGAATCCCAGAATATCCAAATCAAAAGCAGCGTGGGCAGCAGGGGAGGGGGAATCTGCCCCTGTGCTCAGGTGAGACCCCACCTGCAGAGCTGCCCCAGCCCTGGTGCCCAGCACAGGGAGGACCTGGAGCTGCTGGAGAGAGCCCAGAGGAGGCACCAGGGGGATCAGAGGGATGGAGCAGCTCTGCTGGGAGGAAAGGCTGGGAGACCTGGGATTGTTCAGCCTGGAGAAGTGACTGGGGTGACCTCACTGTGGCCTTGAAGTGCCTGAAGGAAAGATGGAAAAGGACAGTTTACAAGGACCTGGAGTGACAGGGCAAGGGGGAATGGCTTCCCACAGACAAAACAGGTTTAGATTGGATATTGGGAGGAAGTTGTTCTCTGTGAGGTTGCCCAGAGAAGCTGAGGCTGCCCTATTCCTGGAAGTGTCCAAGGCCAGGTTGGACAGGGCTTGGAGCACCCTGGGATAAGGAAAGGTGTCCCTGCCCATGGCAGGGGGTGGAACTGGATGATCTTTAAATTCCCAACCTGAACCCATCCATGGTTCTGTGAATATCCTGAGCTGGAATGCGCCTGCAGGGACCATCAAAGTCCAGCTCCTGGCTGTGCAACCCCACGCATCCCACTGTGTACCTGAGAGCGTTGTCCAAACACTCCTTGAATTCTCCACCTCTGGAGGGATCTCACAGGAGCAAGGCCAGTTCACAGCCTGTAATTAGGCAACACTCCCCTGCTGGTGCTGGAGACACCTCCTGGATGTCGTGGCTGGGATGTGCAAGCAAGGCAGGGCTGGTGTTGTCCTCGCCAGAGAAGGGTCTGGAAGCCTCCCCTGGCCACCATCTGCCACCTTGTTTGTGGAGTTTGATCATCCCTCAGTGAAGGTTTCCGCTGAAGCCCCGTGATTGATCTCCGGGATCCGACTCCCCTCAGCAGCCCGAAGGGTGGCAGGATTTAGCTCGTTAAAACAAAACCGTGCCCGTGTGCAAATTCTCCTCAAAGGGGATTGGGATTCATGGAGCAGCTCAGTGCCAAAGTGGGGAAAGGAGCTGTGGCTTTCTGTGCTGCCTGTTTACAAACATAGGCTCCTTGACAAAAGCTGGGAGTATCTCTGGGAGATAAGCGGGGACCAAAACAGCCCCGTGCTGGTGCTTAAAGGACTTGCAGAAGGCACACCATGTCTGAAGATGATTTTAATGAGTGACACCAATTTCAGGGAGGCTTTTCTTTCTAGATGGTGGAAGGAATATTTCACTGACAGGTGTTTTAAAGTATTTCCTGTACAACGAGTCGGCTCAATTTGTCTATAATGAATAAAATGAAATTTAGGGATCATTTAGGGGTTATTAATGGCCCTGATTTATTAATTATGCAGCAAACTTTAATTGTCTCCTCCTAAAAAACCAGTTCAATTAGAGTCCTTGTTGTTTTTAATAGTGTGTTGGAATAGTTTTTCAAACAACAGAGCATTAACTCTTGTTACGGACCCATTTCTCTTTTTATGGGAAATGATTTGACCATAACTGATCCTGACAGGGAATTTAAATGGTTTCAACCCAGCCTGGCAACAAACATAGAATCCTAATGTGTGCAGCCTCCAGCCCGTGGAATTGTCCTCAAGTCACTGAGGTTGCACAGGATATATGTGACAGCACAGTTTGGGTCTGTGTGGGATCTTCAGCTGATTTCTGTCTGGAGAAAGTGAAATATATTCTCTGTTGTTTTTCCTGGCCATTCTTTGAACCTGCACCGTGTGTCTGTAAAGCAATTTGAAAACATGCAGATTTATTTACTGTGCTCAAAGAAATCTGTCCATTGGGCTGTTGATTTACAGGTTTTCCCCCTCCCCATCCACATTCAGTTGGGCCAGGTACTTTCAGTCCTATAAAGAGAACTGTTTACAAAGAGAGATTCACTTTGGAGTGCTGTATTCATGAATAGGAAATCAAGGTACAATTCTGAAAGAAGATTGTTTTTTTTCTGCTGTAACTCCTTTTTCATTTTGCACCGTGCAGGGAAATGAATCCTTCCAGCAGCCACCTGCAGGCTGTATTTCCTGTGGAGGGAATTGCTTTGCAGGTTTGTCCCCGTCAGTGTCTGAGGAGTGACTGGAACAACGAGGTTGTGCACGGCAGAGGCTGGGGCAGTGCAGGGTTGCTCAGCCCGTTCGGTGCTTGAGGAGGGATCTGGAGCAAACTGTGTTCCCATGGAAGCTGTGCAACCCTGGGAGGGGGCTGAGGGCAGCGGGGGATGCTCAGGCTGGAGCTGGGTCCGTGGTGGTCACTGATCAAGGGAGTCAGGCAAGTGAAGGTATGGAAAATACAGGTCCCACTTCATTTGTGTTCCCTACAGGACAAGAGCAAATCAGTCAGGTTTTGTGGCTTTAATTTTTGGTGTTCTTTTGTTTGGCTCGGATTTAGCAAAGGGAAAAATGGAGCAAAGCTTCAAACTCCAGGCCTGAGCTGGTGAGTGAAGTCCAGGGTTCCCTTTCACTCCAGCAGGCAGCTCGACAAAAACTATTTCCCACTCCCACCCAAATAAGATTAGGAGGAGGAGACTTTTCCTTATCAATCCTCCAGGTCCAGGATTACAAACAGCAAGTGATGGGCCTTGGGAAGCTTCCAAACTGCTCCTGGGTATTTTGTTTCTTGAAAATGTTCTTTTTTTAGTGCTGGGTCCCAGGGAGAAGGTCCCAGCCCCACTTTCTGTACAAGTCTTGTGGAAGGCTGGAATATCTTAGGAACAACTTTTCCCTCCTTTGCAGTACTTGGGTAGAAAGATGAAATACAAATAAAAACCAGTTGTGGTCTGGGAGTTACCCTGACTTCTAAAAACAACACTTTTAAGAACCTCACTGGTAGAAATAAATACTATGGCTCTGCAGATGTCTCAGGGGAGAGATGTGCTCTCTTCCTCTCTTTTTTCTTCCAGGAAAAGGATGACAACTGATATATTTATCTGTAGGAGAGCCTGCCGATTTTATTTGAAGACTGGAAGAAATTATTCAAGCTTCAAGCAAATTTTTCCTCCGTATTTTTTCTTTTTTTGGTAGAAAATCAGCAAATGGAAAGTCTTGCTTGTCTTTCACAGGAAGGATGTTGCAAAAAACAAGTACAAGAACAAAGGCTAGTGGGGATGAAGAGAAGAAGAAAAGCAACTCTTTTTTTTTTTCTTTTTGTTTTTTGAAGAGGAATCTCTTAATTTTGGAGATAAACAGTTATTTTGCTTGTAACTTATACAAGGGGGGGTTATTCAGGGGTATGCTTTGACAAATCAAAATTAGATAAAAAGCCAAAAAAAATGGGATGTTCCAGACCAAATTTTTTTGATGATGATGGAAGATAATACCTGATGTTAAAAGAAAACATTTAAATTGCCTCCAATTTGAACCATTTGTCTGCTAACCTGACAGAAATTAGATTTTAAGTAAAGTCTGGCTTTCTCAAGTTTGCTTTCCCCATCCCCCAGTTAGGAACTGAACCATCAGGTGACGGGCAAAGAGGAAGCGGAATTTCCCTGCTCCATCGTCTGAATCCACAGAACGAATTAAAACTGAAGGTGATTTTGCTGTGTGGGGTTAATTCTCTACGGGATATTTGAAGACTGAGCAGCAGGAAAAAGGACATGGAGGGAAAAGCACTTTTCATACACTTTCAGTCTAGAGTCCAATTCCAGAGCATTCTCCCTTGATTTCAGTCTCTAAAGCTGTCAGAAATCACACCTGAGCTGGCACCAGCACTGTTGGATTTATTATTGGGATATGAAAACAGAAAATGGCCAAATAGATTAATTTTTCCAATGAATTGCCATTTTTTGCCTGTTCCCAGCCATGCCAGCCAGGAGCAGAGGTGGGATCCCCTTCTCCCACCTCCCAGCCCAGTGGGGGAGAAAGTTTTTTCTCAGAGTTTTCAGAGAGTCTAGAAGAGAAACAGATGAACTTGTTCCACTTCTGGTATATTTTTACAAGCCCACAAAGAAGGAACTGCCTTTTGGGTGTTGTTGTAAATATTTTACTACCAAGTGGCCTCACGAGGGATTCTCTCTTTTGTTGGAGCCAGATTCCTCAGAAATAGTGCTTTTAGTAAAAATTGCTTTGGGATCCCATCAACATGTCCTACTTTCCAGCTCTGCAGCAGTGTGAGGTATTTTCTTAGAGTATGTGCTTTTTTTGGGAGACATTTCTGGTAACGCAGAAACCTCTAGACCAGTTACTAATTTTTACATAATTAAAATTTCATTAAAAAAAGATGATTAGAAGCCTTATTATGTAAGTTGGATTTCTGGCTGACTTGCTGAACATCTTGTATTTGTACGAGTGGGTCGCGTCACATCTGATTTGCAGACAGCTCCTTACCTGATCTGAGGCTCTCCAAAGGAGTGAGGAAACTTTCCTCTGGATTTAAAGGGCTCTTGGTGTCACCTTAAATCCCTTCATCCTCCTGTGGAAGCAGAGGCTGTCTCTGAGGGGGAAAGCAGCTTTTTGCCCAGAGAAATTGTGGATGATCCGTCCCTGGAAGTGTCCAAGGCCAGGTTGGATGGGCTTGGAGCAACCTGGGATAGTGGAAGGTGTCCCTGCCCATGGCAGGGGTGGCTTGAGATGAGTTTTGAAGTCCTTTCCAACCCAAACCATTCCATGACTCTCCTCCTTGGCTGGCAGGCAATAACCTTCCATCCTACAATCTTTCCTCCAGGTCTGCTCCAAGCCCTATTTCCATACATATAAAACTATGTCAGTATTTTAAATAAATGTATAAACTGTGCATGTATGAAAAATCTGCCCCCAAATGCTCTCCAGATACAGATGGATCTCACAGTTTTAGGGAAAGACTGAAGGTGACAGCAAGAGCAAGATCCAAGTGCAGACAAGGGCAGGCCCATAGGGGTAACTGCTCCTGGATCCATCCCCACGGAGCCTCCTCAGCCTGACCCTGAGACACTTTTCCTTTTCCTGCCCTTGGGGGCTCCATGAGGGATGTGACCGACAGGAAGCACAGCTTTATTTCAGCTGACCATTCTCCAGTTGATTTTGCAGCATTTTTACTTTTGGTAGGGGCTCAAACTGAATCCCAGCTGAGCCTTGGTGCCATTGTTCCAAGTGACATCGAAATATCTCAGCAACAAATTATGTGTTCCACCTGAATCTTTCTCAGGACGGAACTGCTTGCGCAAAACCAAGTAGTAATTAACACTATTAATTATCTTCAAGAGGCTGGCCCAGTTTCCCAGCACTTACTGTACCAGCTGTGCTCATCTCAGCTGGGAAGGATCCCACCAGGGCAGGCAGTTGGGGCTTTTTAACTGCAGTGGAAGCTGGTTTTAGGGAAAAAATGGAACATTTTATTTCTCCTAAAAGGTAGTAAACAGGAAAAAAAACCCCAAACAAAACGTGGTTTTACTCTGTTTAGAGGTTCTGAACGCTTTTCGCCTGTAACTACATCATCTGCCCGGTAGAGCAATATGATAAAGATGAGATGAGAAAAGTGAACTTGCAGAAGCACAATTCCATTTGATTTTCCAGTAAACCTGGATTTGAAAGGTGTGTTTAGGTCACTGAGTACTGGAGCCCTCAAGGAGACTGATGGCACGAACGAGCCTGACTTTGTTCCTCTCCCCGGGAAATGCTTTCGGGAAAAGACAGCGGAGCAGTGCTGGGAAAATCTGTGTCCTCCCAGGCTGCTGGAAAATGAAGAGACCTTCATTATATTCTCATTACTCCAGCTCGCAGCACAGAAAGACAAAAAAAAAAAATATAAAGGTCAGTAGCTTTTACCATCTGTGCTAAAATGAGATGAAGGTAATAGAGGACTCCAAGATTTATTGCTTAGCAGCTGATTTGAGGCTTCAAGGAAGTGGTGAGGCTCCTAATCCTATCTCAACACTTCCTTACTTTGTAAAGGCATGTTCCAGAACCCCCTGAATCTGATGGAAACATCGGAGCTCCTTCCATCAGGCACTGGAGCAGACTTTACAGGTTAATTGAAAACAGGAGTCTGGAATACTGACTTTTGAATGGGTTTGACTGAAGAAAGAGGATTTTAATTAGTGAAATACATGGGAGCATGAGAGGAAAATTATATTTGGGGATGGCACCAGGTGATTTCTGTTTAATAAGATGAGAGACTTCCCTCGGTCCATTTGGAAAACACTTGACAGGGTCTGTGCAGCTGCTTAATAGGGTGCATTAAAGCAGCTGACTGGTGCATTCATCAGTGTCCTTGCACCCTCCAGGAGGCTTTCTGATGCCTTTGGAATTTTGCTTGGCACTTCCTATCCCTTAGAAAAGCTCCTCTCCAAACCTGACAGCTCCCAGCCTGCCCATGGTGGGAAGGATGAAGGACAATGGGCACATCCAACCCTGCAGGATGGAGGACTGAGGTGATCAGGGGCTGTAGATCCCAGGATCAGCTGCTTGGAGGCGAGAGTGGGGAGCTTTTCTGTGAGATGCATTCTGTTTGACTGAGATGGATTTCAAAGGTCGATAGCTCAGCTCCCAGAAAGAAATGAGGTGAGAGAACCTGATTGTGTTGGACACTGGGCAGCTGACTCAGCAGGGCCAAGTGTGCAACCTTTAAATTAAATACTTTGAAGCTGATTTAATCATCACATGAGCTGTGAATTTTTTAATCAGGTGCCTGTTTCTATCTGGCCGAGGGATGTTATTTCTCTGTAAGGATTTCACTAGCAGCAACTCTCTCTCTGCTTTTCTGTGGAAGACCAGCTGTAAATACTGTGTGATTTTTATACAGACAGTTCCAGCATTTCAGAGCTTCCCCACTAATTTAGTTTTAACTGTCCAAACCTCGCCCTCATCAAGCAAAAGAAAAATAGGTCTGGCACATCCACGTTACCATGAGTTGCTCAAAAAGAGAGGTAAATGAGGGATAAAGCCACTAAAATCGCATGGGCAGGGCAATTTTAAAAGCCAAACTCGAGTGGAGTGTGATGGGTGTGCGTGAATATCCCCATCACCAAAGTAAATAATCCCAGCTGTTGGCAAATCTGTATTTCAGATCTGGACGGCCTTGGCTTCTCAGTGACCACCACGGAGAGGGGACAGCTGGGCTGTGCACACCGACTCCTGCCACGCCAGGCCAGTTTTTATTTGGATGTCTCGTGGCCCCAGTCCTGCCCCCAGCACGCTGATTATTGAGGTTTTCCCTGCTCTGGCTGTGCTGCAGACGTGGGCACTGGGAGCTGCTTTGCTGTTTGAGGCTCGGAGCCATCGCTCATTAAAGCCACTCTGCTGCCTTTAGGGTCAGGGTAGCAGTAAATCTGTATCTGATTCTTTTTTGCTGCTAACTTTAACAATTCCCAGTCAAAAGTTTTCTCATTTAAGGGCATGTTTAAATGGTTTTCCTGTATCTGAAATTAAGTATTAAGCCCTGGTAATGTATTAATTAGCCTATTTTTTTTTTAGTTTAATGTACCCTTTAATTAACTGAAGCCAGAAACACGGTTTGCACCTTTAAAATTCTAATCCTTTAAATCATTGCAAGTGTCATCCTAAACTTACAGAAATCAATAGATAAAGTTCTGTAGCTTTCCCAGGAGCTAAATGCCTGTAATTACAGCTGGAAGGTGAGATTCCAGAGCGTGGACAAAAAGTTGTGTGGAATGTTTTGCCGGCTGTTTCTCCCCTCGGCACTCAGGGCATCGCCTCCTGCCTGGCCAGGAATGAGCAGGGCTCCAGGAGCGTTGTGTACTTCTGATTTGATTTTATTTTATTTAATGGTCTCTCCAGTGATAACAATCACTTGTGCATCAAATCCAGCCTCTGCCTCCCGCTTTCCTGGCTTGTTAAATGCAAGTGCACTCTCAGCTGGAGTGGGTGCAGCAGTCTGAGATCTGTGCAGCTCCTGCCCGTTCTGTTCTGCGCTCATCGTCTCGTTAGTGATACCCGAGCGTGTGAAATTCCGAGCGAGGAAATTCCTCAGGCTCCTTTCCCAAGGAAAGCTGCACAGCCCTCCCGCCCACGCTGCTCCTGAGATACTATCAGGTGTCATAGTAACAGCTCAGTGAGTATCATTTAGTTCTTACTCGTGAATTAGTCTGGCTTTAACAGGAGGGATTGATGCACACGAGGAGAAGGAATCTTGTCCAGGATCAGAGGAATCCTTGGAGATCATCCCGCTGCATCTGTGTAAATAAATGGCTGCAGGCTAAACCTGCTCAGTCATGCAGCCTGCAGGGAACAGTTTTAGAGCTCTTGTTTCAGTAGAGGATAGTTTGATTATTGTTTTGAGTCCTTAATGGCAGGATAGGAGTTCTAGTAAATTAAAGGAATGGAGACTTGGAGGAGGAGGGGAAAAGAAAAGCCAGTCCAGTCTCCCCAAGTTGAGTAGGGGATTAATTTGCCCCTGTGAAAAAGTCAAAAACAAAGTTCTGCTTGATACAGAGAAGGTTTTGGAAGGGCAGCACATGCAGGGTGGGAGGCCTCTCCCTTTGGATGTTTCAGGATTTCCAGCTCATTTTTAGAACTGAAGTTTAAGCGGGGAAGAAATAAAATTGAGTCAGCAGTTACAAAAGCACTGGTGAAGGCACATTGCCAGGGATTTGTCCCATGAGATGGCCTGGTTGGATTTTGGTGCCCAAAGAGGTGCTGGCTCTGGCTGCAGGTTGCCCAGGAACGGGGCCATCCCCAAAGAAAGAGCTGTTTCACATCCACCCCGTCTACCTGCACCCCTGTTCTGTAGGAATTCTGCTCCCTGAGATCCTCACCCTTCCATGTTTAAGGGTGAACACGGGGGTGGTTCTATACTGACCATGACGACCTTAAACATCTCTTCCAACCTTAACAATTCCATGATTCCATTCCATCAGATTTGCTAGACCTGGCCAATGAATTCAAAGGGTGCAAGGCAGAGATGGATACACCGTGGCCCTTGGGGCTGAACAAGTCTCAGCTCCCTAACTGGGAGAAAAACCCCCAAAAATCTAAACCTGTCAGCAGAAGCAGGAAATCCAGCGTTACCGTCGGAGCAGGGCAGTGCTTGAGCTCTGCCTCTCTCATTTTTCTAAAATTCTTCCTGCAGCCTGATTTTCACAGCGCACCTCACCAAATGTTCCCCTGGTTTTGATGTGGAATTCACTCCTGTTTTGTAGCCTTGAAAGCAATATTTGATGAGAAGTGCCTGTTCCCAAAAGAAATTCATGATCCTGAACAAAAAAAAGCGAAGCGACTCTGTGAGTGTGGAGGCAAAATAGAAAGACATAAGCAACAAGCAAAGCTGGCAGAACAATAAACCTCCTCTTGCAGGGGAAGGTGTGTACATAGAATGCAGATCCAGGGACACTGTCTTTGTTGTGTGCCATTAGTTTTTTCCAATGTGCTCCCTTTTTTCTTAGGAGCAACATTTTCAGCCGTTCCTCGGGGTCTCGTCCCTACACAACCCATAGGTCTGAAGTAGGATCCCCTCTCCAGCTTGTCCTGGGTTTTTCATCAAAGGAGCTAAAATCAGGGAGGTCACTTTTGTACCTTTTTCCTTCTGATTTGAGTGATTTCCCTGACTGAAATCCAGCTGAAGTTTCCAGGCATTCATCCAGGATGTGCTCGGAATGCTGTAAAACAGAGGGCGATCAAATCTTCATCTGGTTTAAACCAAATAGTTTGAATGCAGTGAAGGTGTCACTTATTTACTTCCAGATTTAGGATTTTCTCTGAGTTTCCTGTTCTAACCCTAAAAAAGGAAGGCAAGTGTGAGCCCAGAGAAGACCCTGGTGTTTGCAGGGGTTTTCTTCCCAGGACTGTGCTGTCCCCAGTAGTCATTAATTCAGAGTAAGGAAGTGCTGACCCCCAGCCTGATCCCCCTCTTGTACCAACCCATCCCTGTGTATCAGGGAAGCCACATGCAAATGGAATTAGCAGCTGAGCTGGATGCTTGATTGGATTAGGTGGTGTCAAAACATTAATCACGGCAATCAGGGATCTTTTCCTCTTCAGCTAAAAAAAAAAAGGAAAAAAATATTTTGTGCTTCTTTGGATATGAAAAAAACCCCACTATTCTGGCACTGTTTTACTCTAATTTCCTCTTTGAATCTGAAGGGCAAGAAATCTCTGTAGACAACCTCATTTCCTCCATTTTCCAGCTTAATACCTGTTCTGGATAAATTTGGGGAAAGTAATTGAGGATTCAGTGCTTGCCTAACCCGACAGAAATGTTTTAAGAGGTACTTTCTCTAAAAACTCCAGCTCTAATTCTTTCTCTGCCAGGAACTTTGCTATTCATTAAGAAGCAAGGTCAGATTGTAGGAAGAAAACAATGAGCTGCTCTCCAGCTTCAGAGGCAGCTCTTGCTCAGGAGATGCTGCTCTCTGCAGTATCTGCTTGAGTGTTTGTCATCTAATTTCTCCAGGAAAATATTTTGTCACTAGAAAATGGGCTTTATTCAAAGCAATTTACATATCTTACTGCAATAATGTTACTGTATTGGCTCATCCTCAAGTTTAAGTCAATCTGCAAAATATCCTCTTGTAGAATAATTTGCATGTGTAATTTGCCAGACCAAATCCTGCAGAGATTTGAGTCACGCTGAATTCAGGAGGACTATTCAGGTTTACATATGCTTTTGAAAAAATAAATCCTAAGTGCAGAGTTGTTTACAAGGTCAAAGCCTGGTTTTTCTGCCGGTATCTCATAAACTTCAAAGCAAATCAAATCTCCTCCTGCGAGAACATATTTGCAGAGTAACGGGATAATGGGTAACATCAAATATGTGTGCATCACTTCGGAGCCACTTAGCATCCGTGCCATGGATATGAGAGCCATGGAATCGTGGAATGGTTTGGATTGGAAGGGATCCTCAAGTTCGTCTCATTCCAAACCACCTTCCACTATCCCAGGCTGCTCCAAGCCCTGTCCAACCTGGCCTTGGACACTTCCAACCATGGTGAGTCAGTGGTTTATATGAAGCAAAGCAAGCTGAGGAGAGTTAATTAATTAAGCCAAAGACTTGAAGAATAGAACTTTAAAGTACTTTTGTTCCTTTTCCCAGAGCTGTATCTTATCTCTTCTGTCTGTGCTTTCTCTGATAATTTTTTACAGCTCTCCTGTGTTATTGCCTTAACGACTTTAGGACCTCAATTACACGCAGAGTAGATGCTTGATGCTTTCTAAGTGGTGAAAAATTATCCTTGCTCTGAGAAACTCTAACTCTGAGTCAGACAATTAAAATAATCCAGCGGCACAGGGAAATGAAACGAGCAGTTCTCACACCCCAGGTGTGTGTACCTGGGGTGGCAGAGTCAGCAGCAGGGGCTGAGCTGCAGGGTGGGAGCGCCGGGGGTTTGGCTGAGCTCTGTGGGGTCACAGAGGGTGAGGAGGCAGCGATGGTTGTTCTGGAGGTGACAGAAAGATCTATCTGCCACTGCTGCAGGAGCACAGGGACCTTCCTTTTTGACTGCCTGGTGCTCACACAGAACATTTTTCCTCTTCGTGTCAGTTAAACTTAATTTCAAACCCGAGGAGTTTCAGGCAGAGGCCAATTTTAAAAACTGATCTGCTGTAGCGATGGCCTTTCGTGCCTCGCAGGAATGGAAAGCCATTGTTGCACACCTGCCCCAGATCACCTGGGCAGGGCTGAGGTGCAAACAGGACACAGCTTTGCCTGGCCCTGGGACTTAGGCCTGATTATTTCTGTCCTCAGGACTCTAAATTAAACCTTTATACTCTTGAAGAAAGAAAATTCCCACCCTCCCACAACTTCTAGTCCGAGGAGATGGCAACGTATTGGACTTTCAACCAGTGCCACCTTTATGCACAGAAAAGCTTTTCTGCTCAGTTTCAGAAGTTTCTAACCCATTATTTATGGCATTCTCTTCCTCTAAAGCTTGAGGAAGCTCGGATTTAAAATAGGCAGGGTGACAATGAATGCTTGTAAAAAGGCCACAAATAATGTTTTTGTACCGAGCTGGCACACGCAGGCGGGGTCATCCATCACTGAGTCACACCGGGCTTGTCGTGCCTCCCGCAAGTGACAACAGCCTTATCTCCAACTCATCCAGATTAAAAGCTTTCTAGATGTCCTCTCATATATTTCCAGTGCTTTTAATGTCACAATATTTCTCTGGTTCAGATTAGATTGCTTTTAGCCTAAAGCTGTGTTGTTCACGTTCCCCTGTTCAGCTGGTGATGGAGTGAGGGATGGGTTTGCATTTGCAGGGTAAAGGCTGGGCTGAGCCACAGCCCTGTGCTGACTAAGGGGGATCTCACAGGCGGCTTCTGACTTCTTTTTCTATGGGAAGGAAGGAAAAGGGCACAGGACAGAGCAATTCCTTGTGGGAGCCACACAGGACAAGATTATCATGAACCCTCTGTAATATATTAGTTACAAATGCAGAGCTCTGAACTCTTGCTACAGAAGAGGTTGCAAGGTAAACAAAAATGTCAGGCAAATTGAGACAGAAATGAGCATTTCTTAAGGTCTCGTAATCCCATTAAACTGAAACCTTGTTCCCTCCATTAATTTTTTCCAAAGGCAGCCCTGACAGCCCAGCGAGCGCTGCCCGCCTGTTGTGGCCCTTGGTGCATTAATCAAATTGCTTTTCATGTTAGGCTTATCTGTGTCCTTGTTTCAGTCGTTATTTTTCAAGGCAAGCCTGCTCTAACACCAGCCAGTGGGGAGGTGCGACGCTGTTTCCCGGGTAGCTGTGCATGTTAATCCTTTCCAAGGATTTTGGGAACAGTTAATGTGTTAGTGATGGGGATTCACATGGGACAGTGTAGCAACAGCAGCCAGACACAGCCATTAACAGAGGAAAGTTAAATATTTTAAGTGGTGTTTGGTATTCCCAGTGCCTAAATCTGGGTTACTTTCGCTTAAGCTTTAGGAGAACAGCAGAGTTGTGTGTGGGCCTCGGCTCTTTCCCACAAGACCAGAGAGTTCCTGATTGATCTCAACAGAAACTTTGGAAAACTTGATTGAATTGAAACTATATTTATCTCTGAAACTTAATGTGCTTGGGCACTGATCCAAAGTCCATTAAAGCAAGTGGGAAGAGTCCCATTGGTTTTATTCCTTTTCAGCTGATGCATTTAGGACAGTGCAGGTGATAAACAGCAGGATGGGTTTGGGGCAGGATTCTCCCAAGAGCTGCTGAGATGCTTTTAAAATCCCCCCTGATGTGATTGACGTTTATACTCTGCGTTAAGGCATTAGAGAGATCCTATTTCTTTGTATCCTGCTTGTCCAGCCATAAATAAGATCCCCATGAAAGAAAATAAATATATTGTGGCAGCTCTTTGAATGGAAGAAAAGGGGCTGTGGGTGTTGATGATCCTTTTGAAGTGGAATTCTGAGTCAATATCTGAAAGCATTTCTAAAGGAAAGTTTGACTTGGCTTTCCAAGGACCAGCAAAAAAAAAAAAAGTATTTCTTATTCTTTAAATTTCTGCCAGGACTTTTAATCATCTTCACTTTGAAATTTTGAAGGGGGAACTACACAATCGAAAGTCCAGGTTTGTATTTGCCAGGAGAGCCACTCTGTACTTGCCACAGAGTATTTCCCCACAGTATTTCTCAATAATTAAAATAATTTATGGGCTTGGTTTTGTGTGTAAGAGTGATACAACTTTTGTGGATATAACAAAATGAGACAATCACCGAACTTGTTTCTCAGGAGGAAAGAAACTCTCTCCTTGTGTCTGTGACTGGGGCATTTAAAGGAATGTGCTCCTTAAGCCAAATAATACTGATAAGAAAGCCCTAAATATGAATTTTAATTTTCCTTGATATGGATTTTTGTGGGATTAGATCTGGCACCCATTCAGATACAGCAGGTTCCATTAAAGGCTGATTTACACCCAGTCCTGCTCCCGGTCAGAGATAACTCTCCCAAAAGATGTGGGCAACTTCCTTCCCTGAGTAAAGACACGGAGCAATAAAACTTCAGAAAAGTCAGTAATTTTATCTAATTTTCTCAGGCAAGAGCAGCACTTTGAAGATAAATCACTTCCCTGGTTCCAATAGTTTAATTGGTTTCAATCATCTGGCAGGGAAAAAGTGCAATAAACAGTGTGATAATGCCAAGTGTGTGATAGGAGAGCTCTGCTCTCGCTGTTACTGGGATAGCCCTTCTCGGACACCGGCTCTGTCCCTGTGCTGGGACACCGGCTCTGTCCCTGCTCGGACACCGGCTCTGTCCCTGTGCTGGGACACCGGCTCTGTCCCTGCTCGGACACTGGCTCTGTCCCTGCTCGGACACCGGCTCTGTCCCTGTGCTGTGACACCGGCTCT
>VZRQ01003907.1:135594-149210 GCA_013397975.1 Machaerirhynchus nigripectus | reverse complement strand
CGGGGCTGTGCCCGTGCGCGGACACTGGCTCTGTCCCTGCTCGGACACTGGCTCTGTCCCTGCTAGGACACCGTCTCTGTCCCTGTGCTGTGACACTGGCTCTGTCCCTGTTTGGACACCAGCTCTGTCCATGCTCGGACACCGGCTCTGTCCCCATGCTGGGACACCAGCTCTGTCCCTGCTCGGACACTGGCTCTGTCCCCATGCTGCCAGTGCTGGCCAGCTGGGGCTACATCTCCTTGGGGCCCTTCATCCTCCTTGGTGGTGCTCCAAGTTCTCGAAATGGGGCAGTGGGGACAAGGACAAGCACTTAAAAGCACCTTTGAGGTGGTGGCGAGTATCTCCTGGTCTGCCATTTGCTGTCCTGTGGGAGGGATTTCCTGCCACTGCCATGAATTACAGCGGATTATTATTTTAAAGTGTTTTTCACATGGCAACAACCACAAATCAGTGTGGCAAATAACTCTAAAAAAGGGGTTTGGCTCTTCTTGCAAGCAGTCAGTGACAGGACAAGAGGAAATGGCCTCGAGCTGTGCCAGGGGAGGGTCAGGATGGACACCAGGAGGAATTTCTTCACGGGAAGGGTGGTCAGGCACTGGAAGGCATCAGTTCAGTCCAGCTGGCACAGGGAATCTGGAGCTCCCCTGGGCATCCCAAACCAAGAACTTGGCCCCTATGGACCGTGTCCTGTGGCCAGGCATGAGCAGGTAGGGCAGGATCTGAACCCCGATGTGTACAAACGATACGCATGAGCTCCTCATTAAAATCCCTGGGAGGATGAAACATTTGTTCCTATCACAAGAGATTGCTGGTGTCAGATTCTGGTCCCATGTCAGAAACTGGCTGTAGCTCCATTCTCTTCTCAGCCTTCCCTAAAAAATGTTCTCTACTGTCGTGTTTCAGCCAAGTAAGACAGGCAGTGAAAGATTAAAAAATTACTTCAAAAGGCAGTCCTACAGTTTTTGATAATACTTTTTCAGTGTGTGCAACCTGTATGGAACAGATGAATTCATGTTTTAAAAGCAGGACTATTTCCATCTCAAAAGGGAATTTTAGAAAGGCAATAAATCTGTTTTAATTGGTTTTATCACTCTAATACAATCTTAACAGGTACAGTCACAGATTTGTGCTTAGAATAAAAAGCATTCAGCACATTTAATGCTGCTTTGAACCACATTTTCCTACCACAGCCCTTTCCAAACTCTCAAAAAACCTTAACTTACCAAGGGACAACACGGCTTTTGTAAAAGCGATGCAAAGGTTTGTGATGCAATTCTGGTCACTCTGGCAGGTGATTTGTAGCTGTCACAATTTGTTTCCCCCGCCATTAGAAATATTTAAACAAAAGAGCTGCAGGAAGCAGCAGGGCTGTGAGTGCTGCCAGGGGTCCTGCAGCCAGGCCCTGGCACAGAGGGCTCTCCTCAGGCTGCCTGTCGGTACAAGATGGTGTGAGCAGAGCACTCCCTGCAGGAGGCCACCACACTGAATGAATTCATATCCTGCAAAGGTTGTAAAAACGAGTCTCAGCAGAACAGAGTAACGAGTGGGCAGCTGAAGAGAGAGGGGAAAATAAGCTGTAATAAACTGAGATGCTGACTGAGTGGCGTAAAGCAGCTTCGCTGTAATGCTGGGGACATCGGTGGGGGTGCTCAGGAACTGCAGTTGGTTCAGGCTTCACAAATAAAAAATAAATTAAAAAATAAACTCAAATAAAAAAAATGCACTCAAATAGTTGAAGATTTCAAACTAGGAGTGTTCTCAAAAAGCAGCCAAACATGCAGGCGATTTAAAAACCCCACCTGTATCTCCAACGTGCTGCCCACACTGATCCTGCGCCTCTGCCTCTCTGTGAGACCCCACCTGCAGAGCTGCCTCCAGCTCCGGGTCCCAGCACAGGAAGGAGGCACCAAGATTATCAGAGGGATGGAGCAGCTCTGCTCTAAGGCTGGGGGAATTGGGATTGTTCACCTGGAGAGCAGAAATCTTGGAGGTGACTTTACTGCAGCCTTTCAGTACCTGAAAGTAGCACACAGGAGAGATGGAAAAGGACGATTTACAAGGGCCTGGAGTGACAGGACACAGGGAATGGCTTCCCACTGTCAGAGAGCAGGTTTAGATTGAATATTAGGGAAAAATTCCTCCCTGTGAGGGTGAGGAGGCTCTGGCACAGGATGCCCAGAGAAGCTGTGGCTGCCCCTGGATCCCTGGCAGTGTCTGAGGCCAGGTTGGACAGGGCTTGGAGCACCCTGGGGTAGTGGAAGGTGTCTGTGCCCATGGCAGGGGTCAGAACTGTATTACCTTTAATGCCCCTTCCAACCCAAACCATTCTAGAATGCTGTGAACATTTCAGCTCCTGACATCAATTTATTAGAGAACCAAAATATGTCACTGCTACACTATCTTTAAATTGCTTCTTTTCCATGTGTTGCTTTTAGAATTAATTTCATTGGCTGTTACCCTTTGAAGAAACTCATAAGGTTAACAGACAGATTTACCATGCTTATGCTGAGCTGCGTTTTAATTTTTTTGAGTAGTTCCTGAGCCTATTTGTGATGGTGAGAGCATTGTAGGGGCGGGAGGAGCTCGGTCATAAATCACTGCACAAGTCCGAGTTGCAGGAGGATGGATTAGGTCTTAATGCTGAAGGGGTGGCTTTGTTTTATTTTCCACTGTGCACATGCAGGGTCGATAGCAGCCTCAGCAGCCACCAGGCTGTGTTTGTAGGAGGGCTCTGAGTGGGGAGAGGATATGAACATCACCATGTCTGTCCTTCTGGCTGGCTGCTCATCTTGAGGGTCACACCTGGGGGAATTTCACTTGCGGGGTGCTGGCATGCAGGCAGAGAGAGAAAACAAGTGGGAGGAGGCATAAAGGGGAAAAAAAGAGAGAGGTTTTCTCTCACGTTTTCACACACTCTTGTCTTTCATGCCGCTCTGGATCCCCCTGCTGAGGTTTGCCATGGAATGACAAGGCGGCCTCCGCGGTGTGAACCTGACAGGAATGTTGCCAGCTTTCACAGACATCTAATTTCCTTACCCATCACCTTCCCAAAGCTTGCTCTAAGGGGTTCTTTGGGAGGGGAGAGCGTTATTGATCCCTCTCAACTTTGTGTTTCATTAAAACAGAGCTCTGGGCACAGAGCCAGCCCTCAGCTCAGCCCTGCTCTCCACACAGCAGCCGTGCCACGAGCTCCAGGGGCCTCTGGATGCGTTTTGGGGATGGATAATGACCTCGTCACGCAGCCCCTTTATGTTCCTCACATGCAGGTGATGACAGCAGGAGTGGTTTTTTGGGGGGGGGTGAGGAATTCTCCCTGCTCCAGCCACTTTTGTCTGACACATCATTAAAAAACCCCTAAAAGTTTACATTTAGTCTTGCCAATGTCCTCCACCTTCAGGAAGGATTCATCGTGAAGGGATGGTATTTCCATAGCAACAAGGGATTTTTTTTCAGAAAACTGGTGAATTTCCAAGGCACAAAAGCTCAGAAGTACCTGGATGGAACACAAAACAGATGGTAAATCCTCCACAGTTTTTTGGGTTTTTTTCCAGATTAATTTTTTTGCCAGTTATTCTCCACTTCCCCCCATGCCCTAAATGTTTGCTTTGCAATGGATTTATGATCCATGATGGATTCAAGGTGCTGCCCAGTGGGATTGGAAGTTGGCAGCACCGTGGCCTGCTCTCATGAGCAGCTGATCCGGAAGGGACAGTGACTCCAAGCTGCTCAGGAAACATCAGGGGTTTTCTTTAGATTCCCCACCTTAGGAAACATTTCTTAAGATTGTCATGCAGAATGGTATTTTATAAAGCTTGGGGAATTGGGATGTTGGGAATTCACCAAGCAAAAAGTGCCTGTCTTGGAAATGTCATCTAAGGATGGACCTGGCCATCCTGCAACATGAAAGGTGACCCTCAGCAGGGACATCTCCTGAGGTGCTGCATTTTTCCCAGACAACAAGAACTGGGATTTTAATATAAATGGGAGTTCTCCACATTAATGAAATATTAGTTATTGCTTTCATCATCATCATCATCATCATCATCATCAATTACTGGGCAAAACTTTCTGCCTCTCTTTGAGCCATTTTTCTCCCAGTCATGGGAATTATCAGATTTTGGAATGGTTGCAAAAGAGGAGGAGCTCAGTTTAGTCCGAACACTTCAGCTGTGGAAGTGGCAGGACAAAGGAATTACAGTCCAGCTGAGCCTGGCTTACTGAAGTTCAGGAGGAAGAAGAGAAAAAATTCTTAAGTTGTATATATTTTTTATTTTACTTCTTTCCATTATCTTTTGTTGTTTGTCACAGTGTAAAAATGCGAGGCTTGGCAAAGAAATGGCGAGGATGTCCATGGTTGTTTCTCACAATTTAATTAAAAACGAAGAACTGGAAGAACCTCCAACTCCAGGACACCCAGGGCTGCTGGGCCCTGACAGTTGCCCCCAGTTTTGTGTTATACCTTGGAAATGTAAATTTTGCCTTTAAGTTAATTTCTGCTTTAGTTTTCTGGTCCTTAAACTTTCAATTTGTTTTAAAGCTGAACAATGATTCATTACCCCCAGCAAGGATGCAAGGAGGGAATTGGAGGTAATTTGACTTTATTTTTATGATGGAGTTTGCCAGTATCAAATTTTCATTTGTAACCAGCACATTTTCAGTTGTGAAACCCTTTTCTTGAGCATCTCCTCTGTCACTTAGATGTCCATTATTTTATGCCATTTTATGTCTTCCGTTTGCTGAGAGGAGACAGGAGATTCCCCACAGCCTTCCACACTGCTGTTACTGACAAAATGCCTTTAATGGAAAAAAATTCTGCTGTTTCCTGATGTGAAGACTGGAGCTATTTCTTAAATTATGAGTTGGAATGAATGGCAGATCGTTTGTAGGATGTGTAAAAAGAACAGGGAAGAAGTTACTGGTTTTACTGATTACACAAATTGCTGGTTTTTTTAGGGTCTTCAGAGATGAATTATGGAAAGCCTTGGGTAAGGAAAAGCATTTAGAGAACTCTGTAGTAGTGGGACTGTAATAGCCACGATGTGTTTAGATTTTTCTTCTTCAGATAAATAGTAAGTGTAGATAAGGTCAGCTTAATTGATAAGAAAAATGGAATTGTTAATGTTCTGTGACATTACCTATCACTGTGGTATTTTCTAATGCCAAGGCCATTTAGCAACTGATGAAAACCCAAAGTTCACAGTAATGATTAACATTAAATAAATTCTCCTTTCCTTTGAATGCGTAGGCTCCATGCTTTTTTGGGAGTGCTGAAAAAGATCACAGGGTGTAAGAGATATAAAGCAAACAGGGTCTAATTTCTGAAATTAAAATCTCATTATTAATAGTTGAATTTTTACTCATTAAGTGGTAAAAAAAGATGAGGAACTTAAATGTCAGAATACGAATTCTGTTTCTGTAGCAGCTTGTTTTTGGCCATGCAATAATTGCCTGCTCCTCTTATTGCAGCTCTCATGGAGATGCATTTGAAATCCATATTGATTAATTCATGCACGCTGTGACTTGGTATCTAATTCTTTCCTTTGTCGGCTTGCTGGAATTGGGAGAAAATATCGGATCTTATCCCTCTGCTGGAATGATTTTACATGAATTTTTAACAGCAAGACTTTCACTTGTATTTACTTGCAGGACCAATGTTTTAGTCTCTAACTCTGGCATGCCAGCAGAGATGATTAATTCCTATTGCTTTTTGGGAAAGAGAACAGGACTCCAGTGAAGCTCTTTTAAATTGGAAACATTTTTTTCCCTTCGTTTTTTTTTGTTCTTAATCCAGCAGCTGGTCGGTACTTGCTTGTTTATTTGTTGATTTTTTGTAGTCACAAGGTGAATCCTTTCCTTCCTTATCTGCAGGGTTGTCAGCAACTTCCTGATGGATATTCCTGCCTTTGCTTGGTAACGATCCAACAACCAGACCAGAGCATTTGCACTACAAAGGCATTTTTGTTCATAGCCAAATATTGAACACATGTTAATTGCTCCCCTAAAATTCTGGTGGAGCCATGGCCAAGGGTGTGATTTGAACAGCCCTTACATAGTTGTGAGACAGGGAGTACATTTTTTTTGGGATTTGATGTGGAGAGAGGGCTCACCTGTGGGGTACTGGTGTTTACAATGATTACCTTCAATTATGGCATCCTGTCAGTCGTTTTCTGTGACAAGCACAGCAGGAATTCCATCTGGGAAAGAGCTCTGGCATCTCCAGCAGAATTCAGGCAGAACTGAGACACCTTAAATCCAAAATCATAATGTACAATCACAGAAACCCAGCTCTGCTGAGACGTCAAAAATGTTGGAGACCTCTTCCATTGAGATGATCCAGGGATAAAGTTTTCCCCTTTTTTGGAGGGATATGGAGCAGAGTATGTGAGAAGTGGATATATTTACAGTTGTAGTTCTTAAAATGAAATCAATGAAGGAATTCTTGCATAGAATAAAAGAATTTGCAGTCAGTGCTTCAGATGGGTTTCCTGAAATGTTTTCCTCTCCCATCCATTGTTACTTCCTTTAAATGGCTTATCCAGAGCTTCAGGTTCCACTCAAGGAGCTCTGTACCTACAGGAAATGAGCATTTCTGTTACTAAATTCATGGAGGAGAGAAAGCTTTTCAAAGTTTACATCTTGCAAACTTGTACAGAACTAATAAAAGTCATTTCTCCAGACATTCTGAATTCTGAAGGCCTGCAGCAAGAAATTCAAGAATTTCAGAGAATCCCAGACTGGTTTGGAAGGGACGTTAAAGATCATCTAATTCCAACTCTGCCATGGGCAGGGACACCTTCCACTGTCCCAGGCTGCTCCAATCCCATCCAGCCTGGCCTTGGGCACTGCCAGGGATCCAGGGGCAGCCACAGCTGCTCTGGGCACCCTGTGCCAGGGCCTGCCCACCCTCCCAGGGAACAATTCCTCCCCAGTATCCCATCTCACCCTCCCCTCTTCATCACAGAACTTGCAAAGATGTTTTATAATGGAAAGTTTCCCAGAAACTTAAACCTGGGAATGATGTGAGTTCCTTTTTCAACACCACGAAGGTTTTGAGGACGCACAAATCAATTTTGCTCCCACCCCTTTTCTGTCCCACCTGCATCCCAGTGCCCCCAGTAGGGTTTGCCCATTGATCACAGTTATTCAGCAAATCAGAAACGATAGCAATACCCCTGCCGGCCCAGAAAACAGGATCAGAGCTTTGATTTTTCATCTTTCAATAAGCCACTGCAGTGGTTTAGCTACAAAAGGAATTTAATACAAGCAGACCAAACCATCCTTATCGTGTTTTGTACACAGTCTACTAAAACTGCAAACTTCTGCTAGACAGAATTATTTTAATGATTATATTAAAAAGTTCTTCTCTAGGGATGCATCTCTCTCTCCCCTATGGATGTGCTAAATAAGCAGTATTTCCTCCTATTTGTAAGCAATTCCAGTGAAAGTTCTTTAAGAGATGATCTGTTGGCATCCTGGCTGTAAAGCTGGGCTGTGATCTGCATTCCTTTCTGTGTTTTACCCTCTTTTATAGATGGGAAATTGTTGAACTATTTCTACCAGGGCTATGGGAAATGATTTGGTATTGCTGCTCGAGCTAATCATTATTCACATGTAAACTGCCCATTTACTGTTCCTCATATCCAATTTTTGAAGAAAATATTGATGATGACACCCGAAATAACTTGGCAAGGCTTTGAAGAAGCTCTGCAGATCTATTACAGAGATAAATTGCAAAAGGGAGTTGCACTCACTAACCATGCCAAGTGAATGCCAATAGATAAAGTTCAGTTGAGGATTCCTCAGTTTCCATCTTTCTAGGAAGTTTGTGCATGTTATTCTAAGCAAAATTCCTGATCCCTGGTTTTTCTCATTTCAGAATGGAGAGAAACTGAGGTGCTGCAGTTGTGGAAACAGAAGGAAAAGGTTATTAACCACATCAAACAACAGAGTTCTCTGTTGAGTTTAGCTAAAAGCTGCCCTAAACCAGCCAAGAGCTGTTTGAGAGCTGTATTAACAGCAAATCATGGAAAAGCAGCAAGAGTCTTCCAGTGGCTGTGTGAACAGCAGCACTGAGGAATTTGGGATATCAGGAAACAACAGCAGGGCTGTGAGTCTGAGCAGCAGAAGAAAGGATGCAAGGTGAGTTCAGGCTCACATCTGTACAACCTCGGGCATTTAAAAATGTGTCGTCATAGATCAGGCGAGGAGAAGCAAAGCAAATCCAGCCCAGCCTTCCATAAAAGCCCAGCTGCCCATTCCCTGCACGCCCAGGAAAAATCCATCTGTTTGGATTCGGTGCTGCCACGGTGATCTGCGGGTTGATGGGGACATCTCCTGACGGGCACACCTGGAAAAAGGCAGTGCTGGCCCTGAAGCTGCCAGCAAAGCCCTCTCAGCTCTGGATATCCTCGTGCTTATCCGCCTTCCTGCTCTTCACACCCACCCTCTACTGAAAACCTTCAGGAAAAGGCTTTTCATATCCAGGCTCCTCTGCAGGCTGGGCATAAAACACCATTTTCACTCGTGATGGGGAAGCTTTGAGCCAAAGGGAAGGATGGTCCTGGGCAGAAGTGGAAATTTCAGTGCTACAGGGTGGAATGCCTGCCAGGCAGTGCTTGTAACCTGCCTCACCCTGTGATCAGCCAGGAACTCCCCTGCTGCTTCACTACAATACCTGCACACAAACAAGAGTTGTGTTCTCTCTTTCCTGCAGTTTGGAGAGGGGAAAAAAAAAAAAAAAAGCCATTTCTAATTTTAAAACCCGAAAATGCCTCAATGCATTAACGCTGTTTTGGACGAAAAGCAAAGACTGTCCAAAGAACCAGAAAAACAAATGATTAGACAAAGGTAAACAGTTGTGATGTCTTTGGCTATGAAACAGCACCTAAATGGTTACATTTTTATAATTTCCTAAGCCATTTTACCACATCTATAACTTAATTTGCCTTGTACAGACATTAGCAAAGGCTTCCGTTTTCCTTCTCCTGGTATTTTCTTTTATTTTCTTAGGGCTTTGCCATTAAAGCTGCTTTAATCTTTGTAGATAAATCTTCAGGTTTTTAATTTTTTTTTCTCTGTGAAGACTTCAGCTGTCTTAAGTCTTTACATTTCATCGTGTTTAAATATTTTAGACGATTTGAACCCCTATTTATAAATGGATATCATTAAGATTAGGCTCTAATAAGTGCTAATCTTTCCCTCCAACCACGAAGATAAAACCTGTCTTAAACCTGAATGGCTTAAAAACAAGTTCATTTTTTTTTTTTTTATCCTCATAAAGTGAACAAATAAAACACTACCCAGCAGCTGTATTCACTGGAAGCACTGGAGATAATCCTCCCATTTATTACTGCAAAGTGCTTTTCTTTGTAGGTACCAGCCTGCTTTACCTTCAGATGTGCAGGCTGCAGGTCACAGAGCCTGAAACGTGGCAATGAAACCTGAAAATCACCTGGCCTCACAAAAAACTTCCAACTTGGCTCCAATTTTGCAAACTTTTGGTTGAGTTTTGGGTCAAGCAGGGCCAATAAAGGCCATGTGTGTGTTTTTAGTTCAAGGCACAAATTATCAGGTTTTTAAGCACTGCACACCTCGAGGGGAACGACATCGCTTTTAATCAGGGGAACTGTGATGTTTGGAGGTGTTTGAGTTCATTCCTGCCTCTGCTTGGCTGAGCCCAAGGTTTGTGATCAAACCAGGAGCTCTGGCTGAGCAAGCAAATCTTTTTTTTATGAAGAATGCTAAAAAATTACTGAACATGACAATTTCATGCGTTGTTCTGGGAAGTGTGAGGGAAAGTTTTGGCTCTGCTTGGCTTTTGCTCCCCAATGGACTTTAGCAGCCCTCTCCTATCAAGCAAAGGGGATTAAGCCCTTCAGGTGTTGCCCTGAATTTAAATAGCTTTAATACTCCAGACCATCCTAAATGGGATCTGATGTGACTGAAGGTAAAACATCTTCACATCTGACTGGTGGCTTTTGATCCATGTGTGCCTCTGCAGCCAAAAACGGGAGGAAGAGGGAAAACAAGGTTCTTGCTGTATGGACAAAATGGAACAAAAAATTTACAACTAATAAGTAACACAATCTCCTCTCAAGGACTAAAAATACCCTGCTTTTCTTGCAAGTGTGTTAGTGGCCATGGCGAGCCATCAGGTAGGTAAAATGATGTTACTTCTATTTCTTGCCAGGTCATAAGAACAAGCAGTTCCAGAGCAAATTTGAACTTCATTTCCTGCAGATCCTGGTTGATGAGATTTTAAAGCTGGCATTTGGTAAATGGTCATGAAAGTGGAATTTGAACTGCATGAAAGTTTGTGGAAAGCGATCAAAGGCAGCTTGCGAGAAAATGAGATTATATTTTCTGATCATTCTTCATTTCCAGTATTCATGCAGCTCATAGCCCTGCAACCTCAGAAATATTGATCTGGAACCTCACCTAAAGCCTGAAACAGATGGAAGGGATTGCAAATCAAAGTAGGAACATGTGTTGGTACAAGGCCCTAAAAGCCACCCTTGGTCAGTCCCCTGGGCCCTCAGTCACCTCTGTGCTCAGGAGTTCTTTCGAACAGCAGCTTTAAATACAGAACCTCAAAAGTAGTAAAAAAATATTTTAATGTGGATGAGAAACCCCACAAAGTTAATAAATTTTTTTCAGGAGCAGTATGAGGACAAAGGAAGAGAATGGCAACAGGAACACAGAAGGTTTATAACTTATAGCACAACTCCACCAGATGGATTTGAGTTGAATTTCAGTTGTTATTTTCCTTATAAACTTTGCATTTACTTCCAATAAAAGTGACTCTGGGAGAAATCAGGCAAGAACCGACTTCTTTGTGAGACCTACATTTGTGAAAGCTGATTGCAAAAATAGGGAATTACGTTTGTGAAGACCAGATCCAGGTAAAGGAAACAAAAAATACAACTGAGCGCTAGGGGAGAATCATAAAATGGCTGAAAGTTAAATAATCTAATTATAAATGATGATGTAGAGAATGCCAGCATCAAATCCTGCATTACTTCACCTCCCATGCATGTAAATCTAATGGGCCAAACCTCAACAAAACAGGCTCTTGATTCTCTTCCAGCTGAAGTGCTTGATCCAAAGCTCATAAAGGCAGTGTGAATCATTTAAGTTTTGGAAACTGAATGCCAATTCTTCTGCAGGAAATTACCTTGCACCTAAAATTCGCATTTTTCGTAGTGGATACTTTGTAATTAAAAGTAGTCTTGAGCATTGTAACATAATTTATGCAGAATAGTGTATTGCTTCTGCTTTCTTTGAAAATAACAGATAAGTATCCCATGTACAATTGGATGCCTTTCAGTAAGGCATTATTATAGGATATTAAAAACTGTATTCATCTGGCTACTAGGAACATGACTTTTCTGCAGGAAAGAACACTTTATAATGCTACAAAACAATACTCCAAGTAAGGTCCAGAATACAGAATATTTTCAGGTTGATTACACATTATGCGAACTACTCGAGTTCCTTCTCAGGATCAGAAAATCCATAAATCCATATGTGTTTCCACAGGCTCGCCACACAAATTGCCTGTCAGGGTAAAAAAAATCTTGAAAACTGTGCTGTAACCAGGATGATGAAGGAAAATTACTGCCAGACAGATTATATACTGAAGAAAAACGGTGTAAGTTATTTTGTGCCTCCTAGCTTGAATACATATGGGACAAATGCAAATTTGCCAAATGAAATACAGCTTAGAGTGCATAAATTTCAAACAGATAGTACTTTGTCCTTATTAAAGCCTGGCTTGGATCATGGAGTGATTTTTCCTGAAGCTCCAGCTTTTCTGTGGAGGCTGTTTATCCCCTGAAGGAGCATCAATTATAAATAATGGTCAAGCCACCAAAATTGGAAGGACAAAACTCTAAGCAAATAAACTGCATCAATATAACTGATAAAAACTTGAATTTTTCCACGCACTCCAGGTATCCTTTGAGGGGATGGCACGGGAATTACCATTTATTGGCAGAGACATAAATACCTGGTCTGGAAGAGCCGAGGTGTGATGCATGGATGTACAACTGCACAAATCTACAGGGTGGGCACAAACAGAGCATTTGTGAAAAATTAAACATCACAAGGATGTTTAGCTCCGTGGGTCCTGAGCACTAACTAAAGGTTCGTGTGGATAATGGGATAACTTGCACCGAAAGCTATTTGAAACCGCCTTGCACTCAGCGAGATTGATTTAGATTTTAGCTACTTAAAGCATGGCACTAAATCAGCAGCCAGAGCACACGGGTTCCTCCGGAGTGGTGAATAAATAATAAGTTAAAGTGAAACCATAGAAGAGCTTGGATTCAAAGACAGTCAGGATGTTCTGCAGCTTTGGGAATAAAGGTTGAAATGACATGGGATTGGGCTCATGAAGAAGAGGGAGAGGGATTTTTTATAAGGGCCTGGAGTGACAGGACAAGGGGCAATGTTTTTAAACTGATGGAGGGCAGGTTTAGACTAGGAATTGTTCCCTGTGAGGGGGTGAGGCCCTGGCACAGGGTGCCCAGAGCAGCTGCAGCTGCCCCTGCATCCCTGGAAGCGTCCAAGGCCAGGCTGGACGGGGCTTGCAGCAACCAGTGGAAGGTGTCCCTGCCCACGGCAGGGGGTGGCACTGGATAATCTTTAATGTCCTTTACAACGCAAACCATCCCGCAGTTCTGTGATAAATTAAGCGCTGTCCGAGGGCGGCCTCTGCCCTCAGCCGAGCTCCGCGCGGAATCGTGGCTCTCGCCGTCCCCCCCCCCCCCCCCCGCGGCGCCCAATGGTCTCTCCCGCGGCCCGCGCTGCCATGGCAACGGCGCCGCGCTGAGGGACCGAGGGGCAGCGGGGCCGGGACCGCGACAGGGACCGGGATCGGGACAACCCCCGCGGGGTGAGCCCTCAGCGTCCCCTCAGCACCCCTTCGGCACCGGCCGGGGGGACCCTGGGAGTTCCCCTCAGGAGCCGAGGCCCCCGCCCAACGGGGGCTGCGAGCACCTGGGGCAGGTGTAAGTTGTGCGAATGCCCCCAGATGGTGCCCGGCTGTGCCCTGGCCACGCACCCGCGCGGCCGGAGTTGTGTTGGCCCTCGCACTGTTCCGTTCGTTGCCCCCCTTACGCCTTGCTGGTTTTAGGTTACAGTTCCAGGCAGTTCATTCTTCCCTGCCCCGCCGAGTTTTCATCAGGCTTGAAAAGACACCGGTAATGAAAGAAAAAAAAAAAAAACAAACCCAAACAACCCCACCGCTTTACTGCAGGGCTTTGTACACCTTTATTTTGTCTGCCCTTGCGCTCTGTTTCCTCAGGGCAGCCATCAGTACCGAGTACAACACGCAAACCCAGCCCACACTGGCACTTAAGAGGAGCTTTAAAGGCAAGTACTGGCTCTGCTGCCTTTATCCACCTGTTATTTGTCATCCCACCTGTTATTTATCGCCCCGTCTCTTATTTATCACCCCACCTGCTTTTTTTCCCTTCTACTCTGCCTCCTCTGGGCAGAGCAGCTGCAGCTCGCAGGGCAGAGTGACTGTAGCTCTATAATGTGGGTACAAATGTTCTTGTATTAAGAAACGTACTTTGTAATGTGTTTTTGCTCTGGGTTTTTTTGGTTGGTTG
>VZRQ01003907.1:0-135533 GCA_013397975.1 Machaerirhynchus nigripectus | reverse complement strand
TTTTTGTTTTGCTTTTTGTTTTGTTTTTTTTTGTTTGTTTTTTTTTTGACTGCCTGGAGAGGCCCAGACCATCCTGCTTGTGACCTTTGTGTTTGAAGCTATTTCCAGTAGAGCTGAAATTACAGTTCTTGGTTAAGCAGTGAAGATACACAACCCATATAAATAGGTGTTGATTTTGCAGAGTTACCAAGACAATACATCTTTTCAAAGTGTGATAAAATTGCAAAGTATGGTAAAATGACTTAGGGAAAGTGGCATTTAGATGTTTTCATGTTGTTTTCCTGATCTTACTTTGTGTGTGTTGTATGGTATTATACATAGAAATGGATAATTGGCTTAAAAATAGAAAGTGGAGTTTGAAATGTTTGGTGTCACAGATGCTGGGGCATGGAGAATATGAATTTATTCCGAGAGAGTGGGATTCCTCTAGCATACCTGACTGCTGGATTTAAACTAGCAGATCAATCAGAGTTTGTGTGGTGTGTTTTTTTCCCATTTCTTACATATTTTAATTTCACTTTTTCTCTCTTTTTTTTTTTTTTTTAACTTGTTAGTGAAATGTTAAATGTTTGGAAGGACCAGAAGTCTTAGTTGTTGTAATTAAGAGCAAATGGGTGGGGAGCAATGCTAGACAAACTTTTTACTGCACTTGGAATAATTCTTCAAAGGAAATAGTTTGGTTTGAATTATTGGTAAGTGGATGGAACTTAGTGTAGCATGAAATCCGTGTTCATGGTTAGGATAATTGGATGTGAGCTATTACATAGACAGTAGTATCCCTTTGGATTTTATGGGTTTATTGATGTGAGGAAGCTGTCGGAATTTAGTCTGCCCCAGTTAAACTCGTGTAGTGTGAAATAAACTACTCCCATCTTCGGCTGTCTGTAAGTTAAAAACCTGTCTTTAAATTGATTAAGAAGGGATTTGAGCTAAGCTGGGATACAGGCTATGTGGAATTTGGGTTTATTTAGCCATGCAGTCTTTAAAGTTGACTCAAATTTAATTTAGCCAAACCAGCAGTTTTTGTTTTGCTACTTTTAGCTCTATATCCATTATCAGCACAGAGGAACCTGCTGGAATGATGGAATTTGAGTACCAGTGTGTGCAGAGGAGCAGGCAGAAAGGATGTGGCTAATTAGTGCTTGATTTATTTATGTTGATGAGTTGCTTTAGAGTTTGCCTCACTGGCAAATTGTGTTGCCTATTAGAGAGAGAAAAGGGATTCATTAAACAAAAACCAGACAGAAAGAGGGAACTCCTTTGTGCATTTAAATTACGAGGCTGTTTCTGAGGAGTTGGGGATTGCCTTTGCTGCATTCCCTGGCAGTCCTGAGGGCCCGGCTCAGGGGTATTTAAGGATGCCATACAGGCTCAGGGTGTGCATTTCTCTGTGGGGTTTGTTTGACTTTGACTCTTCCAGTTTTTGTTTAACAGCTGTTTTTGTACCAAACAGGATTATGCTGTTCAATGAATTCGTGCATTTTCTCAGAATAATTCAGGGGGTTGATCACTGTCTCTATCTCCTCTTATCTACAACTTGACACTGTTTCTCCCCACTCAGTATTACTGTATTCCTGGAACTCTGTAGGGCTTCTTATCTCTAATAGTCCCACACAGCATCTCTGATATTTATCTCTGATATTACCACATTTTTAAGTTATCCCTTTAAATATTTGCTTTCAGTGGAATATGTTAAAGTTAACTCATAGAAATGGTATTTTTTTATTAGCTACTTTCCCTCCTTGAGCTTGTTAAGCTGACCTGTGTAATTTACCTCTGTTTTTACTATTAAATAGCCTTTGGGCCATCTCAAATCCAGTGTGTGACCTCCTCCTGTCCAGCTGTGCTGGTCCTGCCAGCACACATTTGCCAAGAGAAAAACTTTCTTCTATTCAAAATTAATAAAATCTTCTTTTATCTTGGCGAGTGATAAAAGAATAACTGTTTTGAAAGGATCCTGGAATTAAGTGCTTGGTTTTCCTGTGTTTTGTGCACACATCTGACACTCTGTCAGCGCTGAAATGTTGCATTTTAGGTGCTGTGGCACCAGATGTTTTAGCTTCAATGTGCCACTGAGGTGTTGTGCCTCACGGATGGAGATATTTGGACACATTTTATCTGTATTAATGCTCAATTTCAGGCTTACATGCAAACAGGCAGCAGAGCTTTTCCTCTTGAACTCAATTTTCCATTTGGGGTATTTCCAATCCTCAGCTTCTCATCATTTGCTAGGTCCTGCTTTCCCCAGGAACCTGAGAGCCACGAGCTGCAGAACAGTTTCCAAGCACCTTCTCAGCTGTAAGTCTATGGACTATCAACTTTTTGTTCTGTTTTCCATGTGCATCCCAGCAGCAGCAGTAAATGCCCAGTTTTGGCACTGAACTGCAGCTATCCCACAAACATTCCAGCCCAGGAAGGGCCTGGATGTTCACCTTCAGTTTGAACCCTGTGCTGCATGAATTTGCTTTTTGGAAGAGTATTTTACAACCTGGGTTAAAAAAAAAAAAGTATTTGAAATACCACTGAAGTCTTGAGGGGAGGGATTAACTCTGCTCTGTGAGTTAGTGTGTTCCTTTGTATCAATTTGTCAGTGACAGAAGGAATTTATCTTCCCACATCATTTGAGATGGTTTGACTTCATAGCCATTGGTACAATTTTCTTCTTCTTGGTGCTTTCCATGGGTTTGCTTCAAGAAAGCTGTGTTTTATTTAATATTAATCTACTTGCACTGAACTTTAGGGAATTGCCCAAATGAAACAGCCAAGAAAATCTTTTCCCTGGTATCATAAATGTAATAAAAAAAGGTTTTTTCTCAGTTAAATTTAATTTTGAGTTGCTCTAGGATTTTATTGGCACTTCATATAAACAAGTTCTGTGCTCCATTTCTCTCTATACATGAATATTTTTGGATGTGTAATGAGTTTTTTACCAGTTTAATTTCAATCAAATTCCCATTTCAACAGGTCCTTAACTGTGGATCATTGAAATTCTCTTTTTTAGGAGAAGCTATACTGGGCATCATGAATGTCAATGATTTTGTAATACTGCCAGGCTCAAAAGCTGGAACCTCAGTGAGATTAAAAACAAAGTAAGTTCATTCTATCTGATTGGGATTGAGATGTGTTTTCATAATTCTTAAAAAGTTTTAATGCAACATTAAATAGAAGAGCTTGTGTGCAAGAGGAAGAAGAATCATGTGTTTCTTTTCTACCATTTTCCCTATGCTTTTATCCACAAGCCTTTCTTTTCTCAGGCTTTCATCAGCTTCCTTATTATTAAGTTACAGGTTTTATAACCCTGTGTATGTCCTGGATAATACAAACACACTAAAGAAATCAGTGGATGGTTTATTTTAATACCATTAAACCCCAAACCTTTCTGAGTACAGGCACAGTTGTAATCAGTTTTGTGCTGGAATTTGCACTTGACCCGTCCTGAATTTTCCAGAGCTGTTTTCAGTCCTGCTGGGAGATAGAAGAGGGACATGGCCGTAATGACTCATTTTCCAACTTCTTTTTTTCTGCTTTAAACTTCTTCATGTGCCTTACTCACTTCCAGGTAATTTCTAATGACAATTTTACTATTTCCTCCAGAACTGTCAAGGAATTGCAGTTGGAGAAAGTGCAGTTAGAAACAGAAAACAGAGAGATGGAGAAGAGACTACGGCAACTGCAGTCAAACATGAGCAGGGAAAAAGAAGAGAGGAGGTAGGTTCAATTTCCCTTTGGGAAAAAGGAATCCAGTGAGATGCTCCCTTCACACCTCCACCCCCCCAGATGGGATCTCTTATAAAAAAGTTTGGAATTCACAATTGTATTCAGTCTCCTCTCTCCAGTCTTTCTTCCCAGTGATAAACTTGCTTCCCTGTGACTTTGTTAATTTTAAACTCTCGTGCAATATTTGATTGGTTTTCCTCATTTATTCCCTCTTCTTTTTCCCCCTGTCTGACTGGATTTGTCACCTTAGTTTTCAAGCAGGAGACAGAGCAGTTTCTCTTGCACTCTTGTTTATTTCTGAGGTTTCTGCAGGGGATGCTGCTTGTGCTGCTTTGATCCCCTTTTACATCTGTGCAGCTTCCCAGAGAGGCGTCTTCTGTACGATGGCAAACAAGGCTGGGAACCAAGCACGGTGCAATGAGGCAAATGCTGGGGTGAAGTTTAAATCTCCCTGAGTCACTCTGAATGCTGGCAAATCTCTGCAACATCTGCTTGCTTTTCCTTGTGTTTCCTTGTGTTTCTGCCTGCTGTGCTTTGTCCCTGGAGATGCAAATGCCTTGGATTTGGATCCCTTGGTGCTGCGAAGGGCCTGCTGCTGGCAGCTCTGTGAGCATTGCCCTGAGCTGCTGGGGCAGTGCTTTCCAGATGATGGGTGGCACATTTGTCTCCATATTATTCTCATGGAGTTGTTGTTGTTTTGTTCTCAAGGCCTTGTACCTGCAGACCCTGATAGGGTTGCTATGGTGAGCTCAAAGAACAGGAGTGTTTGGCATTTGCACCGCTGGTGGAATCATGGAGTGGTTTGAGCTCGAAAGGATCTGAAAGTCCTGGAGTAAACTGAGACAGTGAAGCCTCACACAAAATGCACTTCTGTTTTTATTCTTCTGAAACCAGCCTTTGAGAATTGATAAGATTTTTTTGTGTTTAAAAACTTGGACCAATTTGATGATCTAAAAAGAAATGCTTTCGTACACATTTGATGTATTTACTGCTAATAAAGTAGATGTGAAGCAGGTTTCAGTGGAAGGGAGTATTTGTGTTTTGGAGAATTGATGATCCTATATAGAAGGATTTATTTTTTTTGTGATGCTCTGTTCATATTTAACAAGCTGAAGAAAAACCTTTATGCTTCTCTTGCTTGCAGAAGGCCTAATTTTTAAATTTTTTCTTGCCCTTGGTTTGCAGGAAATCAGGTGCTTATCACTGGAAATCTGGGCAGGCAGGACTAAGGACCAGCCAAGCCCGAGTTCTGGCACAAAATAATGAAAACAGGAAAAAGGTAGGAAACCATATTTGCAAGTAAAGCTATTTGAAGTAAAACAAGACTTAGAACTAGATTTATGCTGCAGAACAGGAAAATTTCAAATACTGTAAAACCAAAAGGTTAAGCCCCTTAATCTGAGGAAAATTCCTGACTGTTTATTTTTCCATGCCAAGCTTATAGTTCCCTTTGAGCTGGAGGAACATCAAGTTTTGTTGGGTGATCTGTTGGGGTTTTAGTTGCAATAAACAGCAAATTATCACAGCTTCCACAGATTTAATCCTGTAAGAGTGTCACTGGTGGTGGTGGAAGCCACCAGGAGCCTGTCCTTTGGCTGGCTGGTGCCCTTGATGGATCTGAAATACAAGGCTTTGGGTGAAGTTCTGAGTGCAAATTCTCTGCCTTCACAGATAAAATACACCACAGTCAAAGTCTTTAATTCAGTTTTATTGAGTCTTGTTCCATGACATCCTTGCTCAGACCTAAAAGAAGGGATGTGGAACTTTCCTTCTAAATCACTGAAAAATCTGTTTTCTTTTTAATATGTACAAATGGGGCACTTTTCCTTATTTTCTTTTGGGAAAGTCTGTGGCAATTTTTCTTAAACTGGCAGAAAATGAGAACTTCAATAAAATTGCCTGCTTGCCTGTAAGATTAGAGCATCAGAAAGGTTTTCTTTAATCCTCCTCTTTCTCTTCCCCCTTCTCTGAGACGAGCAACTCAGAGCTGTTGCTGCTTTAAAGACTTCAGGTTTCAGCTGGGGTGGCTGAGGAGGAGGTGCATGGGGCAGAACTCTCAAAAGGGCAAAATTATCCTAAGGGGTGAGTGAGGGGCAGTGAGGCTACACGATGGACTCTGTTTGTAGGGGAAAACTGAGGAGCACAAATGCTGAAATTTATTAATTACTGGGATGTTAGGTCATGGAAGGGTCATGAGGACAGTATTTTGTGTCTGGGAAGGGAAACTGGTCCTGAGCTTCATGGCTGTCATGAGCAATACCTGGAGTTTTCTCTTTAAATACCTGCCCTGCTATTTCCTAAAACCATTTTCATTCTGTAAAAGTTACTCTTTATCCATTTACATTAGAACCTTATACAGATATATGTGAACATTCTTTCCTCTAGGTTTCTCCAGAAAAAGTGAAGTTGCAAATACTCAAGGAACAGATTCAAGGTAAAGACATCTCTCTTAACTAAATAAAACCTAAACAAACTTCTGGTGGTTTATTGCTTCTTGGAGGTTGCTGCAATTAAACAATGAAGAAATCAGACAGTGGAATAGTGGATTAATTGTGGTTTTTTGTTGTTTATCTTGTTCCAGAGCCAGTGAAAGAATCAGTTAGGCCTGAAAGAAGAAATGTAGCTCGTGAAAAATCTGAAGTGAAGGGGGTGGCCTGTGGACTACCTGAAATTAAGGGTGGGCTGCTGGTAAGTAAATGGTTTAAAAGTAACTGTCAGGCAACACAGTTTTAATGTGTACAGGATTTTTTTGTGGCAGTATGTAGACACACATTTTTCTTTCTCTGATAATTACTTACTACCCGTAAAGGGAATTTTTACAGACTGATCTCCCTGAATGCAAAGAAACATGAAATGGTTCTGTTACCAGAACTGTGAACAATTCTTTACCTGGTAACAGTTAAAGAATTTATTTAAACTGTGTTTCTATTAATTTGCCCAGCATGTGGACGTGGCTGAAGAAGGCTGATCTCATCCTTAACTAAGGAACACTACTCTGTGACTAAAAGAAGATGTATGGTTGCAGGCAAATAGGGCAAAATTAAGTTGTCCATGAATGTTTTGTAATTTTAAATCCTTAGGTAGGCCCAGGGCACGTGTTCAATTCTGAGTGCTTTCCAAGCTGTCACCTTGTTGGCTGTGGTAGAGTGGAAATTTCTATTATCAAGTATGAGGTGATTTCTATTTAATAAGGAAGTTTTGCCTTTTAGCAAGTATAAGTAGGAAATCCAGCCTCCAAAGTGTGGTGTAGCCTCATACAATTTGATTTTCAAAGTAACCTATGTGAATAGAGTAAGTTCCCTGTTGAATAAGAAAATAACATTTTTATTCAAAAAGAGTATCATCTCTTAGATCCCCCCTCCCCACCCTGTAATACATGATGTGATTTATTTCCATTGCTTTTATTAAACCACTTGGAGCTGCTAACACTCAAAAGGAACTGATTTTTATGTGTACCTTTGTAATGCTTTTCCTTTGGGGAAAAAATACACGCGGATTTGGAATTTGAGATGACTTGCCAGCAAACTACTGGGATTTTGCTTCCAGGCTTCCAGTTTCATTAGCGTTCGCGGAACGAACAACACCGCACGCTTCCAAACAGCGCAGATCGTGCGTGTTTTGTTTTTCCAGCGGTTTTTGGGGAGCGATCCCGGCCGGTCCCGGAGCGCGGGGCCGGCTGCAGTGCCGGGAGCCGCCGCCCGAGGGCGCCGCGCCCCCGCAGGACGCGCCCGCCGCTCCGCATCCCGGAGCGCTCCGCATCCCGGGGGATCCCCGGGCCCGGGGAGAATTGAGCCGTAGGAATAATTGGTCTGCAAATCGTTGCTGCTGTGAGGATTTGAACTGCGATTCGCTCGCCCCGCGTTAGGGGCAGCCCCGCGCTCGAGTTGTTCCCTGCTGATCCCGTGTTCACACGGTGAACGCTGAGCCGTGCTCATCCCGCAGTGCAGGGGGAGGATCGGGGAATGCCCTGAACGTGCAGACACTGACACCTTTAAACAGCCACAGTTTATTCCTTTTGCAAGTCTCAAGTGCCTCTGGATGTGCAACCAGTCCCTGGGTCGGTTTTAGTGTAGGGCAGGTGGAAAGGAGATGGGAAAGCATCCTGATTGTCTAGGGGCTGCTCGTGTTTGACTCTCATTACACTTTCTGCCTGTACCTTTGCTGCTTTTTTTGTGGTAAGAACATGTCCCTCACTTGGAGAATGTGTAGACAAAGGATCTTTCCTTCTGGTCTTTCCCATAAATACGTAAACCATTTTGTTGTTTTGCTTAATAATCATTCAAGAATTGGTAACCAAGGCCTTCCACAGTAGTGTTCTTTGTTTTGATAAAGGTTGAAAAACAGTAAAATCCCAGTGTAACACAGTTTTTTTCCTTTTGTAGCTGTTTTCAGTCAGTCTCATCTCTTACAGTTTGCACCTCCCTGGACTGCTGTTTTAACGTGTGAACTGCTAGCCCAGTTAGCCCCTTAAATGACCATTTTCCTCTTGCTGACCTCTCCAGATGTGCCCCTGTCTGCTGAGAAGCTTCAATAAGCAGCTCTTCATTAGTAAAGCACATAGCTCATAAATTGCTTTAACTGAGACATGCTGCATTAAATGCCTCATTTACTCCCTCTTGTACATGGGATGTGGGCTCTCCATGGCTTTATATCCTGTACGTGTGATGTGGATGTCCATGGCCACAGCTCTCTGATACCAGGAGCATTTAAATGTAGGTTTTGTGTGTGTCTGGTGATAAAAACTTCTTTGTCTTTCTTATTTAGCTCCTGATAGGTCTTTACAATTAATTGTGAGCAAGACCACATAAAAAGTGAGTGATCTTGATTACCAGGTAGCTCAGCTGAGCCCAGAAAATTGAGTGCTGCAGTTCCACAGCTGACATTAAAAATGTTGCTGCTCATCAGAAATGCTTTATTAGTAACGTTGTGGAACTGATTTAGGAGCCAGCCTCAGAATCAACCTGGGCAAGCCTTGGGAAGCAGGACAAAGGATCATTGTGGAATGGTGCCTTTGATGAGGAGGCGTCTGCAAAGTCTTTTCAGGAAGCTTTGCTTCAATGGAGGAAAGGTAAAAGTGATCTTGGAGAACAACTGTGTGCCAGTGATGTCCCATCAGGTATGGCTTGTTCTGTTTTAGTGATATTTTAGGTATATCAGAAGCCATTTGGGGGAGTTAGAGTTTTGATTAGTGAAGGCAGATATTATGTTAGAATAATAGAAGTTTTTCTTAGTTTTTCTTACTGTTCCTTTATTAATAACAATAATCTCTGAAGGTTTTATTTAATGATAAGCAGGTGAGTGTTTAGCTCAGTTTTTGTAATTATCTCTGGCAGTGGCCAGGTTGCCCAGCCCATGTCCCTGTACCTTTCCTGGCTTTGTGTCTCATGGGGCACTTCAGCACGAACTGTAATGCTCAAAAGCCAGTTTTAAACTGAGGCAGGAATGTGCAGGGCTCAGGATTTTGTATGTTCTATCCAAGTACATTTTCTGCTTGTCTTCCACAGGCTCTTAATATTTCTTTGTCCCAATGAAAAGCTGCAATCAGCTGAAGTATGCATGGAAAAAATATGAAAAATCCCTCTGGTCTGATTGGATTTGTGCAAGCTGGTCTTGTTCCTCTAGTCCATGGATGGTGGTTTTTCTCTGTGGGTTTTTGTACAAAATAATATTAAACTGATTTTTTTTTCCTTTTTCTTCTTCTTTTCTGGGGGATTTTTACCTGTGGAGTCATGGATTTCCATCCCCCCCAACTCTTCCCATGCCTCCAGTGTAGTAATCTGTAATAAATGAGTTTTTCTGGCTGCCCCCACTACTGACTGTGTTCTGTAAATATAATACTGCTGGCCATTTAAATTTTGGAGCTGTGCAAAGACTGAGCTAAGCACAGACTCAAAATGTGATGTTCATTCAAGAATAATGTAGGAAAATAGCAAGTTTAGAAACCTGAACAGCCATATAGGTTTTTTTTTAATAATTCTGACAGAACCTGTGGGGATTTGTGAGGTCCAGACCAATGTTACTGTTGTGAAGGAGCCAGTCCATGTGGAATTCCAGAAGGATGGCCTGAGCTACATGGAGAAACTCCTGCTGAAGAAATACAGAAGGTATTGTTGAATTTGCTGCTCCTAAGGAAAGAATTCAGAAATAATTACCAAAAATCCAGATGAAACTTTTAAAATATTAGATATATCATCAAGAGTTAAGGGGAGTGTATGCAGGAGGCTTTATTTTAATGAAGTAACTGTTATAACCAGACTTGATCACTTCAAAGCTCAGAATTCCTGCAGAGGGAGTATTTAGAGGGTTTCTCTTTGCTATCAGTTTATTGTAGAATTTGAAGACTGGTTTTGATATTTGGTTGTGTGATTTTGTGGCATTTGCCTACAGGAGTTTTATAGAGAAAAGGAAGAACAATCTTCAGAATTCTTTTAGGGACATTACAGTTGTTCTATTAGTTCTTGAGGAGCAAAGTCACCTCAGTGAAATTAGGAGGAGTTAGTTAATACTGCTGGAGTAAATAGGCTGGTAGGGTTTTTCCTTTTGGATTTTTTTTTGGTGATATATTTAAAATATTATGGCATTTTAAGATTGATATTTGGTTTTTTTTTTTTTCCTTGTTTCAGAACTCCTGTTGATCAAATTTTTGCAAGTTGCATGAAAGATTCAAGGCCTGTGCAAGCCCTGAATGTTCATCAGGCTGGGACTGGAGGAGGGGGAGAAAGAGATGATGATGATAACGATGACATTGAGGACTTAACAGGTGTAACAGATTTCTGTTTATTGAATCTAAAATACCTTTCCCTTGAGATTTCTTTTCTGATTGCTGAACAGTTCCATTCTCTGCTTAAGGCAGAAATAATAAAAGGAGAAATTCGTAGTTCTTTATAATAAATAGAAATGTTGCATTTTTATGAGTGTGTTTTGAACAGGAAATGCATGAAATTTGTATTTCACAGCTGAAGAGGTGAAGAAATACTGGGCATCTATTTATAGAGGGGAAGAACTCAGCACTGAGTCTGAAAATGTAGAGTCCTCTTTGAAAATTGAGTTCCTTGATGATGTAAGTATCTGATAAAGGACTTCCTGAATCTCAGTGATGAACTGATTTAAGTCTTGATCTGCTAAATATTTCAAGTAGCAACAGTTAAATAACTTCCAGTAAGGAAAAATACTGGTGCGTTGTTTGTTTTTCATACAAATGTGGAAAATTTATCTTTCCAAAAGTTCCCTGTAGTTTTTTTTTTTTGCTGTGTTCAAGGACCTGCACTACATGGGATTTCTACACAAATAAAGTCCGGCAGCTTTTCATCACTTTTAAAAACTTTAAATAACTTTAGAATTTTTGATCTGTTGCTGAGCATGGGTCTCTTTGGTTTTGTCTTTTATTCAGTCTCATAGCAAGGACTTGGAAGAATCATCAGACTCTTCAGTGGAGGAGACTGGAGCTGTGGCAATGAATAAGCAAGAAAAAACCGAACCGGAGGAGTGGAGTGGAAGGTATCAGAAATGCAGAGATTGTGGGAGAGGAAAGGAAATAATCCCAAATTTGGGTTTAGTTCCTAAGAAATGGGAGCTTTTCTTTGCAGTTACATGTATGAGTCACTGAGTGTACATGGTTTTAAAGCCACTAAGGAATATGAATTGCCTGTGACTAGAGAGGTGTCTCTTTGAAATCCTAACCTAACTAAGATGGATTTCTTTGCATTTGCCTGTCCTGAATTATGGTAGAATTTCTCTTTTCTGAGCTCTTCCTCAGCAGGAGCAGGAACTCACATCCAGATTCTGTCACTGGTCAGTGCTGTGCATGTTTGAGATACTCTCACTTAACTAACCTTGTAATTCCAGACAAAACCAAAAACTGATACACGTCCAGTTCCTCTGATCTCCCTACATTTATTTGATTAACTGTGACCTGTTCTGCTTTTTTGTATTCTTCTGGTCTTTTCCCCTTCCTCTGTTTCAAAGCTCAGCAGCTGCAGACCAGAACAACACAGAACCAGACCTTTAAAAGAGAAGTGGGTATAATGGGAAAGTCTCCTTGTCATTTAATTTCCTCAGCTGACACTTAATATTTTTTACTTTTCCCTCTCAACAGAAATCCTGTTTCTCCTAAAGAAATTTCTCAAGGTAAATGTGAAAAGTTATTAAGTTCTTTGTTCAAAATACATAAATGTGTCCAGTTTATCATTCTCATATTGGATGTGGTAGCCAACTACAGTGGTCTGAAAAATAATTAAAGGTCATTAAATTAGGTACCATTCTCTGGGCTATCAGAATTTGATTGGATTACAATTTGATGGGCTGTGTGAGCACTGTGATAAATATCTATAACAAAGAAAACCAACTTACAGAATCATTCACAGCCTGATAGGATGGATTTCAAACCTTATCATGCTTTTAAGGAAATTTTATGAAATTTCTACTATTGCCTCTCTTTAGCTTTAATGGAAGTTTTGTATTTTAAGTTAATTAAGAAAACAGTGGACTTGGAGGTTATAATTAATACTAATTTTCATTACAAATGTTGCTATTTCCATGGTTGTGTTGTGCTCTTGTAGAAGAACTGATTGTCTGCAGTGATCTTGACATAAATGCAGTGCAGGAGGAGAGTATTGAACCGAGGGCTGTGGGATCATCACCGAGCTCCTGTGACCTTCCTGAGGAGATCTCTAACCCCACTGAAGCAGAGAGCAAAGATCTTGAGACTGAACTAATGAGCAACAAAGATCTCCTTGGGACACAAGTGCAGGAAAGCAGGAGAGAGCCACAGGAACTGGGCAGTGCCTGCAATAGTCCGAGTTTGGTCTTGCCTGTAATTACAAGATCTTTAACAGTAAGTTATTATGTCTTTAATTGCTAAATAGATAAAGGGTGTTGCTTAATCCACTTTAGATTTAGGGGATTGTCACTGCCTGCCGTATTTGATATGTAGGGGATGAAAGTGTACACTTTGTGTTGCCAGTTTTCTGTTAAGTTGTTCTCTTTTCCTTTTTTTGAACATTATCTCAGACATAAAACAAAGGTGTTGGAGGAGCAGCTCTTCCCACGGTTGTATCAACATTACTTCACCTCTTGACTGAATGACCAAAAAGAATTGTACTTAGTCTTGTCTAACAAATTATTCAGATGTTCTTTTGCTGAAAATAAAATTAAAAGCAAAAGATCATAGAAAAGGCTGGGACATTGACTTGGAGTCATTGTTGAACAGTGATTACCTTCCTGTATGTACCCAAAAGTGAACACAAAGAAAAACTGATTTTCATGTCCACAGTGAAAGAACAGACTCAAACTCTCACAACATGAGAAGTTTTTGGGATTTTAAAGCATATCTTGAGCAAAAACATCATCCTCATGAATACCTATTACAGCAGGCTGTCAAAATCAGTCCGAGCTCTGTGAAATGAGCATTTCATTAATCTGAACTTGCAAGGGCAACTCATGAAGTTTCCTGTTTCTTTTCCTGTTTCTAATCTCTCTGTTTTATTCAAGTTACAGGATGTAGCCAAAAGACAGAAATCTGGTTCTACATCATATCAGGGACTTGAAGGTTTCTTTGTTGTAGGTGCAAACCCTAAAGAAGGGAAGCTGGAGGCACCTTCTTCCCTGGGTGCTGCCTCCAGCCCTAGGGACAGGAGTATCCCCTTTCCAGGTACTGTTGTGTGAATAAATCCTCAAAAATATACATATTTATCATCTTTTTTTCAGTTCCCTTCCATCCAGCTTGCTTTTAGGGGTCACTTCAGGGTGACAGTCATGCCACACAAATGGTGCTGGGCAAGGATGAAATAAACTTCCTACCTTGAGGAAATCCAGTGCCATAAATTTATGTATTTATTTAGATAAATATGTCCCATGAGAATTTGGTTCCAAGAGGTTCCTATTGCTTTTCATGAAAACAAGTGAACATCATTAATCTGATTAAATTTATCACTTGAAAGTAAGTTTTTAGTCTGTTACATATCTGTAAAAAATTTGCTGCATGGCTTCTTTAATTCACACATTAAATGCAGCAAATACAGGAAGAGTAAATGAATGTTAACACAAAACCTGCACATAATTTCCTCTAATGATGTTTGATTTCAGGAGATGGGCAGTGGGTTTCTGAAAGGAGCTTAAGTGAATATGCTAATGACTCTGTAGTTCGAGGTGTCTTAGAAAGTCAGCTGAACAGAGCTGCAACTGCTTGTGAGGCTCAAAATAATCTCTCTGCTCTGATGGTAGCGTGGAGGCCGTGCTCAGGTAGGGACAGCCACAGTTCTGAGGTCTTACCTAGCTTAATTTTCATTGTGTGAAATGGAGACATTCTGTCTGGGATGACTCTGTTGAATTTGTCATTTTTATATCTTAATTAGTGTGTTTGTGTTTTGCTTTTTTGTGAGAATGGGCTTTTGAGTTAAGAATGACCTCTTTTCAGCTATCACCAATAATTCTTTTTATTGTGCTGAGTTTCTACTTCTGTTGCTGCCCCTTTCCTCCCCTCTTAGCTTGCATATTTAGAGGATAAACTCTCTAGAAGTTTCTGTATTTGTGTGTGTTGGCAGTTTCTGGTACAATTTGGGAGTGATCTAATAAAGGATTTCTTCCTGCTACTGAAGTAAGTCTGATTAGATGAACTCTAAGAAACAGGGGCACAAGTAATAACTGCATCTGCACTTTTTTGTTACCTTTCTCAATTTCAACTGTCTCCATCCCAGGAAATGTAGCTCTGCATTACTTCTCACATCATGAGCAACCAGGTTGACATTTTAATTTAAATAATGCTGTGTGCAGAAATCGAAGCTGTCAATTTTGAATCCTAGGAAAATATTGGAAAGTGTCTATATTTTATTCATGTTAGCTTAAATTAAAAAAAAAGGGACCCAAACTTGGGAGCTTTCTGCAATCATTCACAGTGTCTCCCCTCACACAAAATTTGTGGCATTGTGCAGAACGCTTAAATCATAGATTTCTTTTCTGAAAGGTACTTCTGAAGTACGAGGTTGTGAATTTATAGGTGTTAATATAGAAGTTACAAATACATTGAAAAGTACAATCTTAATTTGTAGTGGTATTTTTCATCAGCTGGAGTTGGTTTGAGACTTTTAATGGCAAGTTTTTGTCAATACTGTGAATTTTTTTCAAGCTGATAGTGTAGATACTGCATCTTTTTGTTCATATTTGCTCCTAAAACGTTCCAGGCCCTGAAAACCAACACAACTTAACTTGTGAGGATGGAACCTCCTCCAGCAGATGCTGGGAGAAGACCTATGGCAATGCAGATTTCCAGAACACCCTGCAGCTGAAAGACCATGACACATTTGATATTTTTGGGTATGTTCAACTTGCTGGGTGTGTTTTTATGATGTTTTAAATTACTCAAGGTGCCAGCCATGTCAGAACTGAAATAAAACCAGCCCCAACTCTGTGACTGTGCATTATGTGCTAATTACAGATGTCAGCATGACCTGTGTGGTGTCTTGGTGTTCTTGAGCCACTTGTCAGGCAGCTCAGAGTCAGAACTGAGGGATGTATTTTGCTGTTGAGACTCCAAATGATAAATTTGGGATTGTGGGTTTTTTATGCATTAGCTCTGAGATTTATGAAGTAAATCCCTTAAGAATCATCTGGATTCTTGGGCTGTAAGGTCTCTTTGAACAGTTGTGAGCAGGTGAGCCAATAACCTGTAACTCACCATCTATCTGTTATTTTGCATTGGATACTGAGGAGATGACTGGAATAAAGGAAATTCCTAAAGTTCTTTGTCTCACTGTTTTTTTTACTGGGATCTCATAACCAGCAGGAGTCAGTGAGACACTGAGGTGAACTCCATGCTGTGTGATTAGAGCTGATTCAGAGATTTGTGAACAAAAACTGAGGGGAAAAGCTGAATCAGAGCAGTTTGTACATGATGTGCACTGAAAAAACCTCCAGTAAAAGCTATTTTTGTGCCTTTTAGTTCAACACACATGAACATATGTCAGCAAGGCTTAAAGCAGAGAGCTTGGGGGATTTGAGGTGCTGGAAATCACTGTGCTGTGTTTCTTTTAAGGGACTGGGATGAAAGGCAAATGGATGATGAGGAAGCGATTCTGGAGGACAAACAGCAGGTTCTGGCCTTGCAGTGAACATGGAAAACTCAGTTCAGCCTCTACCTTTGTATGGTACAGAACCAAAAAGATCAAGAGGTGTTTAAAGTGCTGCTGAGGAATATTCTGTAAAGTTGTCATTAAAACTTCTTGAAAATACCTTGGTTTGTTGGGATTTTTAATTACTCTGAAGAAATAACAAAATAAAAGAACTGATCTTGTGCTGCTGTTTTTTAGGATTGTTTTATTCTTTATTTTTTATTCAAAAACTTTATTATTTGTTCTTGGCTACAGATGGAATTTTGTATCTCCAAATGTGGTTTTATGTTGGCAAGCTGAAAGCTACCACACCAGGGGTATTAACGGGATAAATTTGGGGTCTCTGTATGATCAGGTTTGTGGTGAGATGCACAGGAGCAGTCTCTAAGGTCAGGCACACTTTGTAACATGTTTTATAAGGGACTTGCACCTTGCAGGATAGAAATTAACAGTTTTCCACAGTCCATTTAACTTCTCCTGCCACACTCCTTCCTTCCTAACCCCAGCAGGGAGCCCAGACTAAAGCAAACCTCTGCTCAGAATCAACTGGGAGTGAATTCCCTCTTCTTTCCCTGCTCTGAAATTGCAGTTCAGAGGGATCTGTGTCCAGCCAAATTCAGCTGTGCTGTAAGTACTGCCTTACAGGCCTTTGATAATTAAAAGAACAAAGAGGAAATGCAGCTAAAAGATCATCTTGAGTGGTTTTAATTTTAACAAACAGCCCCAGCTGTCCTTCTGAACTTGCTGCATGGTGTTGTATAAAAAGCTTTTTTCTTCCTCCTCCCCAGACAGTGTAAGGTTTAATGCAATTCATATAATTTCTGTAAGAGGTCACTTGGCCAACGTGGTGCTTTGATGTAAGGAGGGTTTGGGGACTTCCTGGGTTTTTTTGAGGAGATGCTTAATTGTACCCAGTAATTGAGTGGCTTTGAAATTACCTAAGTGGTATCTGTTGGTACCATCTTCAGGATTCTCAGACACAGCAGCTTGCTTAGCTTTGAAGTTCTCTTTCCCTTCGTGTTCCTGACTTTTTCCTTCGTTTCCTCCACTGTGGTTTTTAAGGAAAACTTCCTCCTTCTCCCTCAGGTTTGATAAAAAAGGTGCATCAAAAGCAGTGGCAAAGATGTGTCTTTTTGTGTTGGGAAATTGTGAAAGTGGGACCAATTAAAAGCTTTTGTCTGAAAATAGTTCTTAAATGCTTATGGATGAACTGCCTGGCAGGGCTCTAAAATTCATGGGAATTGTTGTCCACAGGAACTTTCCTGTAGAAAGAGAAGCTTTTTGTTCTGCTTTTGTGTGTTCAGAGGTGGCAGGTGCCCTTCACTAATGGGTCAGTGGAAACATTCCAGTCTGTTCCTTGGTTTCTGGCAGTTAAGCACACTCTGGTTTGGATTCTCCCCACGCCCCAGGACTCTGCTGTGTTATCTGCCCCCCATCAGCTCTGCACTAATATTAGACAACACTGTAATCTTTTCAGCTATTTCTTTTACAGGAAAAACTACTTCAGCCACCCTAATTCATACAAACTAGAGCCATCAGGCTGAACAGACCATTGATTTGATTTCCTGCCTCATTTCTTGTCTTTAAGGTGAGGGCACATTTTCCACCTCAGTTTTCTTTATAGAGTTTACCATATATTGATGTTTTATTACAGCAGCTCTTTGTCAGAAATTGGAAGAATAAAATCACAAAGCAGGTGTTCTGCTTCGGAGATGAAGGCCAGTGCTTTTCTCTCATCAATATAACCTTTCTTTTTCAGTTACTCTTCCAAATATTCCTATTATACTCATTTCCCTGGCACAGACAGCCTGGCTGCTTCCATGCTGTTCCCAACCTTTTTTAACAGGAAAACTGATGAAGCAGCTGCTACTGCAGTGTGTGCCTCGAGCCCTCAGCAGTCAGGGTAATCCTTTAAATTTGGGCTTGTTGGAGATAACCAGAAAGTCACTGAGTGCTTTCAACCTCTGATTTTCAAAGTTTTCCCTTCCCATCCCTTTTGCTTGAAAGAAAAAAAAATGCTTCTGATAACACCTCCAACAAAATTCAGGCTAAGAATAAGCTCCCTTCGATGCATTAGTGATCTCTGTTTAGGCAATGGTGTTTTTCATATATCTCAGTTTTGTGCCCCTGATTTAAAACATTTGAAGATGTTTTGTGTTGGTTTTTTTCCCCACTCCCTTTAAGTTATAGTGGTGGAACTGATATCCTAACTAGAAGACCAAAAGGAGCACCTGGAGGGATGCAGTCCTGTGATACATTTGTTGCTAGCAGAACAAAAGGTTGAAAAGGTTGAAAGCTGTTTATTATTATGAATGTGGTTTAATGTCATTCTCTGCATGATCTTTAAGGTTCCAACCCAAACCGTTCTGTGATTTCTTGATACAAACACAATGGGCAAATGATGAAGTCAATTTTTTTTTTTTTTTAGGTTTAATTTTTATTTTTCCCTGTGCCTGTTGGAGAGATGCCTGATCCCTACCCAAGTGTCAAGGGATTTGCACTGAAAAATCATCTTTCCAGTCCCTTTAGGGAGAGAGAAAAGAAGGAGGGGAGAAAATGAAAGATCAGTTTATTTTTTGGAGCTTCTGGGGTGAGTCTGTCTTTTTGTGTACATTAACTTTTGGTAACCTGATTTTATAAAGCATAAATCCTGGGAAGTGACTTGTTCTTGTGCTCAAAATACAGACCAGCTTACCTGGGAGTCACTGAAATATTTCAACGGGCTGCTGTCAGGCTGGCTGCCTGACTTTGTTATTTTGATGCAGAAGGGCCACTCCCCAAAGTCAGAGAAACCCCAGGAAGTCCCTTCTCAGCTGGCTTTGCACACGGGGATGTGCAGAGACTGGACAGTGAAAACTGAGGTTTTCCTGTTGATGTTTCTTTTCAACCAGCAAGGTATGAATTCCACTGCAGACACTGTAAAGGTCTCTGCTCCAGAGCAGAGCTCTGTGTTACCATTTCATTGTTACCCTTTAGGAGACTTTAGGATGCTGTCATTTGCTGCATCTCATTTATAAAAATCAAGAGTTGTTCTTTCCTCCATCATAATATAGCTTACATTTAATTATCAGGAACACATAAACCCAATTAGTTTTAATTTATCCAGGCCATTTGCATCAGAGACAAATACATCTGTCTTTTTCATTTCAAAAATGAATTCTGCAAATTGCAAGCCATCAACACAAGGGCATTTCTAAATTATTTTGGTCAAGAGAAGTGTTCCATGACTTTCTAGGTAATTAGGATTAATTAGGTTGTTTAATATGCTTATGCTTTTGGTAAGGGATGGAAACATCATAATCTGTTTTATGTTAATAATACAGATCAGTTAACAAGCCCAAGAAATGGAAACCTCCAAAACAAAACTAATTTTCCATATACTGAGGGATGTAAAGACCCTCATAGAAAAACTGTGATTTATTTCAGTAAAACTCAGGGATTTCAAATCCTGATTTCCAAAGGAACTACAGCAGAGAGGCTGAGGAACAAATACTCAGCAGAACGAACTGTGAAACCTCGCTAGGTTAGAATGAGATTCTATTTTAGTTTAACTAAAAAGTCTGGAAGTAAATCCCAAACCTAACAAAAACACCTCAGCACATCCTTCAGTAGCTGGCCCAGTGTGTGTCTGTCATGTATTTCTCTGAACATAATGCAACTCAAACTACCCAGTGTTGGTGCTGAAGAATACAAACATCATTTTTAGTCGATTTTTTTTTTTTTTTGGGCAGAATTTCTTGTGGTACTTCTACTTTTTTTTCCTAAAATTTCTTTTGTAAGATGAAAAGGGTAAAACTCCATCAATTTCTTTTGTTTCCCTTTGTTTGCTGCGATTTTCCCTGTGCTAAATTTACTGCAGACGTGCTGATTTTTGGTTAAAGGAGCTCTTTGCTCTCTTGGGAGAGGCCTTCCATGATTCCCTGCTCTTGTAGTAAGTTTTTCTGTGCCATAAAATAATGGCAGTGGATGCAGAGCTCTTAAATAAACATCTGCATAAAGATGGAGAGGTGATCATTGTGAGCTTGGAATTCAAAGGCTGTAAACTGGGCAATCTTCTCTCTGGGAGGACCAAGAAATGACTGAGAGGAATGAAAAGCTATCAAAATACAGCGTCCCATGGTGTGGTGCCCACAAACCATTCCCACCAACGCTGCCTCTGCACCAGAGCCCTGACCATAATTTTATGGGTTTTATTGTAAGTTTGAATCATTTATGCAGGGAAACATGAAGAGAAATTAACTGAATGTGGCTCAGTTTGAAAAATGAGAACACTTTCAGGAAAGTGCTCTGAAACATCCTGGAAAAATCATGCTCTGTTGCATTATTTTTGTCTGGCTACTGGAGCTTGCCAAACACAAATATACTTTCTCCTCTACTATATTTAATTTTCCCACTTATATTACATTAGAGTTACTATTAAATTATCAAATAGATACATCATGTGTTGCTTGAAACACAGCTGCTGTTATTTGCATTTAGCTGTTAGTGCTGTAAAACCAGTTTTTATGGTCACCATGAGAACACTACTACACAACAGAAAGAACAAAGAGCCTTTTTTTTTCCAAAAACCCCAGCATCTTTAGAGGCAGAGAGGTACCACATCATCTGGCCTATTCTGTGCCATTGGGCCCGCACACAACCATTGGTTACTTCTCTCTTGGCCAAACTGTTGATGAAGGTTAAAGACTCATTCTGCCACATGATCTTTGCAGGTGAGGTGACCTGATCCTCACACATGTTGGACTTCAGAATCAGGACAGAAAGGAGTGAGAAAACAGAGTTATGACAACAGCTTTTAGAACAGAAAGAGCTGCAGGTATAGATACAACCCTTCCTCGTCTGCCCAACCCTCCCTGTTTTTTCCTTCCTGTCTGGTTTTTGCATTTTTAAAGGTGACTTTTAGGGCTTGTATCCATTTAAATGATGACAAGTTGCTTTTATTGCATATTTTTTCTGAAGAAGGCCAAAATGGGAGCAGAAATGAGGGCTCTGATTTCTTTTTCCTACTTTTTCCTACTTGGTACAAAGCAAACATCCTGGCCTCCCCTTCAGCACAGATCCTGCAAATGGCTTAAATGTGGATGATGAAATGTTAGACCGTGCAGGGACAGCCCCTATCTGCTCTTGATAAAGCCTGTGGGAGGCCTGCCAGTGAAAAAGCACACCCTGTTCTCAGTGACATTGTTACTGTCACTGTTTAAAAGGCTTTGGAATCCATTTTATAAAATGTCCTTCCTACTGCAGAGTCTTTGCTCATCCCTGTAATGGATCCCAGTGCCTGCCCCTGCTCAGTCAGTGGAACAGCCAGGGTTTGGAATGAGGGGCTTGGAGTGCCAGGAGCTGCACTCCTGTGCATGGTTTGTTAAGAGAAGAGCTCCTGGAAATAATTTCCAACATCTTTCAACCGCTATAAACTTCCTCAGGTGTAGGACACAGGGTTCAGGCTAATAAACTGCCTGAGAAAGAGAGAGCTGAGGAAATAATCTTCAAACAAATGTTCTGGTACAGGGAGCAGACTCTGAGCCCAGGGTGAGCTGCTGACCGGCTCGACTTCTGCTTTAAAACCTTTTTAAATTGCCCAAATTTTACAACCCCCTGTCCATCTCTTCTTGTTTAAAGTTATATCATAACTACTAAAATAACTTCCCAGACGTGCAGACTTTCATTGCTAGGAAGCGTTGTCAGGCCAAAAGTTCTCACATTCTGCTGTCTAAATTCCTCGTGCTTATTTGCAGTGCTTGCAAGATTAATGGGGATGCAAATCAAATCTTCAGCTTGGTTGTAGGTAGACAAACATCTCCCATGCAGGAAGGTGTAGTGTTTAATAAGAGAGTGGCTAGAAATTAATCTTCCCTCTTGTGATGCAGCCAAAATGGGAAAACTCAAACTGGATGTAAAAATGGTCTTCGTGTGGCTCTGTTTCCCTTTCCAAACGACTTGCTGGGGAATGCTTTGAAATTTCATGGAATCACAGAGTGATTTGGGTTGGAAGGGACCTTAAGAACCTTTTCATTTCACCCTCTGCCATGGGCAGGGACAGCTTCCACTATCCCAGGGTACTCCAAGCCCCGTCCAACCTGACCTTGGGCACTTCCAGGGATGAGGAGTCCACAGCCTCTGTGGATTCATGCATTGTATGGGTTTGAGATGGGAATGGGCAAAAAACCCCACAACATTTTCCATTTTGATTGGGTACAGCATCAAACTTCTATTTCCCTGTCAGTATTAAGCAAGCTGATGAGATTTTTGAGCCTTCAAGCTGGAAAGCTTCCTAACCAATATGGAAAGACATCCTAAATGAAAAAAACATCCCAAATGAAAAAAACATCCTAAATCATTGCTAAATCAAATAGAGCAGAATTTGCTGTGTTTGTAGGAAATGCAGGATGGCTGGAGCCAATAACTGGCTTTGTATGGAATATTTTTGCTTGTTTTCCTTTTTAACAGAGGTATTTAAGCAATTGCAGCTGATTTCTGCTGTCTGACTGAGAAATGCTTGGATCAGGGAATAGGCTGCAGGTTTAAGGACTGGTTCAACCATGACACCATTTCCCAGGCCAAAGTTAAGGCAGGTTAACAATAATGATAAATAACATTCAGAGTTATGAATATTATTTTTGCTGAGCCAGCTTTAATTTTATGAAGAATTTTTTAGGCCTGGTTGGCAAGAACCTCTTTTCATGGAACATCTTTGAAATTAGACTATAACTTGGATTTAAGGGGTACTGGAAATCATCCTGATGTTTTACAAACTGCCTGAAAGAGAAGATTTAATGTTCTGAGGAGTTTCAAATGTTGCTCACTTCATCAAAAACCAATACAGGAATGTGATGGTTACCCTTTATTTTTTCAGAATTGCACTGGGGACATGAAGTATCTTTTCATAATTTACCAGACATTTATAATGTGCAGCACTTCAAAAGACAGTGTTTTATAGTTATCTGCAATTCCCTTCTGCAGTACAAATTAAAACTTGCTTAACTTTCTTGGATAAGCATCACCACATAACATTCCTTGTGCTGCGTGATGTCTGTTTGGAAAGTCAAAATATCTTCCTAGAAAATATTTTTCATGTTAATCTTTCTACCTGAATTTATTTGGCAGCGTCATTCTGTGAAAGTTGATAAGTTTTCTTATATAACTGGTGTGTACAATGCTTTGAATATACCAATAATCTCCAAGTAAACCATTTTCCTTCCTCTTCCCTCAAGCCATTTGCTACTGAACCTGTAAAAATTGGGATGTTCAGCTCCTACATTAACATCTCCCGTGTTTACACCCTCCCTACAACGGAAAGCTGCAGAAACAAGAACTGTGAGGCAGCACTAGGACCAGGCTCATGGCACAGCATGTGGGGAGTGCTTAGAAAATCACACCAGACAGACAATTTACAACAGTGGGGGATATTTTTCACTCCAGGACTTTGATCTGGCTGCAGGGTGTTTATCAGGACTGCTTTGCATGGCATCTACATTTGATAAGGCAGCTGAAGAATGATGAGGCTGCTTTCCTGACAATTTTCTAAACAAAACAGAATGCTTGCTGCTCAACAAAAGCTTTTTTTTTCCCCCCATTTAGTCAAATATCAGAAAAAGAAATAACTGCAGAGTTTTATTAGTGGCAGATTACTTGCCCAGACAGCTGTGCTCTCAGCATGTCATCAAAAAAACCTGGTCTCAGAAGCCAAAGCAGCCTCAGAAGCTGATCAATTTAAACACAGAGCAAAAGCTGTGGGCCACTCCGAGGTATTAAGGGTGTTAAATGGTCTGCCAAGGCACGGGGACATCACTGTCACAGCACTGCAGTGATCCCTGCTCCTGTTGGGATTCTGTTCCTGCAGCCTGGAAAGGCCGAAATCAGCTCAGTAAGAGCACTGATGTTTATTAACACTTCATCCAGGGAAGGAAGGGAAGATGTCTAGGGCCAGGTGTCCTCTCCAAGTAAAATCTGTTGGGAAGGAGGGGGAAGAGCTCCACTGGAAAAACTCTGAATCCCGAGTGGCATCTCCTTTGCATTCTTCCCCCAAAATAGGCAGCAAGGCCAGCTTGGGTGGGGCTTGGAGCAGCCTGGGCTGTGGAAGGTGTCCCTGCCATGGCAGGGGTGGGACAGGATGAGCTTCAGGTCCTTTCCACCCCAAACCATTCCATGATTCTGTGGATAATGGTCTTGGAAAGGCTAAAAAGGATGAGCAGGTTTGTTGCTTTTCTCTTGGGAGCCCCAGTTCTATTCCCACCGTTGTTGCCTGTGCTGTTGTCGTGTGACCCTGTCCTGAAAGTCTCAATTTCCCCAAAGGGTAACGGGCCTTCAGTTAAATGTCTTCTAATTTCCTAAATTGTCTCAGCGTGAACGTAAATAAGCAAAGGAAGGGAACTAAGCCTTGTGAGGCTTGGCGTGAGCTTTGTTCCAGGTGAGAATGTTCTCTTTGTCAATGTGGACTGATTTTCAAAAGCACAGTAAGATTTCAGTGTTGGACAGTAGGATTTGAGTCAAAATGAGACATTAAATATGGATATAGGCATAAACTTAAATTAAATGCAACAAAGAAATACTCTAAGAATTTTTTTTCCTGACAGAAGTAGCAGAAAGGAGCTGGATGCCTGTTACTGGCAATATTTAGGGTGAGGCTAAACTGGACGTGAGTGAATCCTCCACTGGCAAAGCTTTCCTGTTTCCAAGTGTTCTGCAGCCCCTGCAGCACTGCAGCTCAGGATGCAGAGCACGAGCTGCATTGGGTGGTGGTGCCCATTTCACTCATGCCAGTGACTGTTTCCAGGGGCTCAACAAGCGCTTGAGGAAAAACATGCTGAAAATTCTAATTATCCTGGTTGGTGCTATTGCTATTTCATTTTAATTTAAAGAAGAAAAAAAAAGAGTTTAATGTCTCTTTTTGGTGGCATCCACGCGGTATTTGACTCTTTATTTTGATTCAAATTCTGTTGTCTTATACTTCACCACTCAGCTGAGCGTTTCTTTTCATGAATGACACCCAAGGCTTTGTGCCTGCAAGTATCACTGCATGAAGTGGGCTATTTAAAGCAAAATCTGTTTGCTTCCAAGAGAAGAACAATGCTCTGAGTGTGAATGATGTGTCAGAACGTCAACCAAATTGTCACCTGAATGTGGCAGCTGCTCCACTCTGAGGTTCACATGAAATAAAAGATAACTGAGGAGTGTTGGAGCTGGTTTTGTTTTGCTTAGTGGAGGTGTTGGTTTGATTAGAAATGCTTTTTCAGGAATCCTCTTTGACAGCAAACAGCCAGACTTTTGCCTTGGTTTCTGAATGAACTGCCTGTTGCCAAAATCTCCTGTGCAAAGTACTGTTGTGGGTGTTGGACACCGCTGAGACCTGGCCCAGTTTCCTCCCACGTTCTCCTGTGCTCTCTTTCCGTGTTCTCCAGCCAGCCTGGCTCCCTCTCCTTCCAGCAGCGCTAATCAAGGTGAAATCTATCAAAAGATAAAGCAAATAAGCATTTGCAATTCCTTCTCCTTTCCCTGTATCCTGTTGCAGGAGGCGTTTAGTCCTTGCTCCTCAAACTCTGCTTCTTGTCCTTCATCTCTTCTTGTCCTTCCCACTGCAGCTGGTAATGGACTTGTGGAGGGAGAGGAGAGGAGACAACAAAAACCTGTGGCTGATTGCACAGCAGAGTTGGACCTCAATGGTGAGTTTTCTGCTTTTGGCACTTCTTACAGGAATTTCTGGTCTCCAGGACTGAGGTATCCAGGCCTCTTCCCCCAGCCCAGCCCTTGCGGCAGCCAGGGGAAGGTTCTCCTGGTTTTGTCTGGATTCCCTGCTGCTCAGCAGCACCTTGACCTGTCCCTCAGCAGGCTCCTGGCTCCAGCCTTTGTTTTGTCCATCAGGGCCCCTCTTTGGCAGGCAGCCCTCAGCGGGGAGCCTGCTGGTCCCGTCTGAAGTCTTGGGATCATCTCAGGTCAGGAAAGCCAAATACTCATTTGCTGCTCTTTGGTGTGTGTGGCAGCCAGGAACTAAAGGCTCCTGCAGGATGCACACAACATGATTCTTCTGTACCAATCCCAACTTCAGGAGTGTCCATTTCCATCCAATGAGGGGGATTTGCTTATTTCAGCTTATTAGAAATGCAGCATCCAGTAGACAAAGCCCAAATAAAACTGAGTTCCAGGGTATGTCTTAGAAGATGAGGGAAGCTGGGAAAGGAAAATTAGAGAGAAAAGCAGGGCAAGTTTAATTGTACAGATGCAGAGAGTGTGTCTGAAACTCAGGGACTGTTGTGTATTTTTTATAGGGGAATTGGATTTAAAATTGAAAGACTACATATTGCAAGAGCAGGGATGTATTTACAGATGCTTAACCCTGTGTTCATGTGTTTTCAGCTGGTGTGTGTATAAAAGTTAATGGCTTAATAAATGTAAATGATTTGTAGCACGATTTTGGGCTAGAGAGCAGCTTTAGCATTATGACTTTGGTCAGAGTCCCTTCTGTTTCTTCACATAACCCAGCCAGAACGACGGCAAAACCCCACAAAACCAAGCACCACATCTGTAGCTGGGTTTTTCTAGGTAAATGATCTTGCAAAATGTGTTTTCTGTAGGGCTTGTTGGACTGGGTTGACCTTTGTAACAGCTTTATTCTCTTCAGCATCCCCGAGTTTTGAGACAAATCAATAAATTGAGCAGGAACAGTGCACAAAGACCAGATGGTCTTCACACAATACTTGTGAGGGAATTAAAATGTGAAATTACCAGCCTGCTGCTGTGGGACACCACTTAGATCTGCCTGGGTGCAGAAGGAACGGCAGGGAGGAACTCTCACACCAGCCTTTGTTTCGGTGTGTAGCTGAATTCAAATCTGACTCAGTACAGCACAAAACAAATCAGGTGCTCAGGGGAATGGACAAACATTTGTTGGGGAGTTATCTCTGTAACTTTGATGGAGATAAACAGTACCTGGAAGATTTTAGGAGAAGTTAACAAGTATGTGGATGACATAATATTAGGTAAGGATTTTTCAAAAAAAAAAAAAGCTTTTTAGGAAATTGAACAAGCATCAGATTAAAAATCAGGCTTTTTAAGCATTCATAATATATTTAAAAAAAAAGGAACTGAAGGACAGGTTTCCATGTGGAGGCCAATTCCAAGGCCTGAACAAATGTGGCCTGGAAAAGGAGGTAAATAGGTGACAATTTGCTGCTGATGCAAAATGACTCAGAATATTCTAATTAAAACTGGCTGTGGGAGCTTGCAGAAATTCTTGTGTGTCAGAGGAAACGGAACTGGCTGTGGGTGGGACAGAACCTTAGTCAAAGTCATGGCTGAGTTGTGAATTTGTTGGGAAATTATCACTGTATTCCCTTGGACACGTGGCTGAGCGGCGATCAGGCTGCCACACACAGAATTCCTTATGGAGCAGGGTTAGGCCACTGTGCAGTACACAGCTTACTGGGGCTGGAATGGTGGGAGGAGAATTCAAATTCTCTGCCTGGTTAGGAAGAAAATTCTCCATGAAAGGCCTTATTTTGCAGGCAGCACGTGATTATTTATTTTTTGTTGTTGGTTAATTTCTTTTTGCCTGTTTTTAACACGTTTGGGAGGTGCTTCCATAACCTTGCTGCTCTAAGAGTCAAGTTGGAGAGTTTGTTCCACTTCCAGATTAACCTTGATTTTAATTTGGCCGTCAGAGATGCATTTATTTCTAAAAAGCATTTTTAGTTTAAAAGGATCCTCTCTCTCCATCAGTGCTTTTCTTTCAAGTCATTGTATCTAATGAGAGGCAGCAATTAAAACCCCACATTAAAACTTTGCTAAACTGATCAAAGATACTGTCTGGCAGGAGATCCCCCTTGGTCCTTAGAACAGGGTGTGACTAATTCACCTTTTTATGGCTCCAGCTGTGTTTGCTGTAAAAGCTATGGTAGCTCAATTTTTTAGCAATGTAATTAAATTTAGGAGAGGTTTAATGCAGCCAATCCATGGGAGGAGGCAAATGACTCCTGAGATTCCTTGAAGACTGACTGTATAATGCTCATAAAATTCCTTCTTTGTTTCAGAACTTCTATGACTTCACAAAGATGTGAAATCTGGCACTTGGCAGAGCCAGAAGGAAACATCTGGATGCTTTTGATCAAAGATGCTTGTGGAAAATGAGACTGCAGAGCATCAAGAATGGCACAGTTTGAGAAGGAGAAAGAAAGAATGAAACTCTCCTCAGCAGAAGTTGGTAAATCTGGGGGGAAATTTGCTGTGTAGTTTCTTACTCCTCCAATAAAGCTTAATGCTTGCACAGAACATTCAGATAAGTGTTTTAAATACTGGGGTTTTAAGGCAGGCACTGAAGCTGAAGTCTATCTAAAATTAAGAAAATTAGCTACAGAATGGTCTTCTGCAACATGTGACAGAACTTCGAGTTAGTAAATGGAAGCTAAATAATTTTCTCACTCTCCAGTGTTCAGCTTTCTGCAAGAGTAAATAATTTCTTTTAGCAGTAGCTGAGTAACTGGAAACACTCTGTGTCTAAGCTAAAAGAGTGGTTTATCTTACATTGCTTTTTGAGTGCTCTATTATGGTACAAATCTAAAGCTATTCAATGAATTATAAAGAATTTGTGTATTTTTTTCAGGCATGTGATTTCTGTATTTTCCTGAGCACACAGAAGAGTGGAGAGGACCTTCTTTGCCCATTTGCTAGAGAACAGTTGATATTACATTTGACAATCCCCTAATCCAATTTATACCCAGTTTGCTGCTGGCCACCTGCGAGCAATTTTATTTTGTGGCTTTTTGTTTTCATCTTGAGAGCACTCATTTGTCTGTGGAGGATGATTCCCTTGGACTGGCTCAGGATCTTGGGCCCACCACAAGAGCTGGGTACTTAATTCAGACATTTGGAGTTACTGAATCCTGATTTTTGGTAGCAGTTTGTCTGTAGGATGAATGCTGCACTCAGAAAATTGCTTTTCACGCTGTGGTGTTTGCTACCATTGTCCTGAGAAGCTGAAGCTGTGTCCCAGTGCATGCAAAATGAAAAGTAAAGTAACCTGCCTGGCTGCCTGCTCTTCTAGAGAGTGAAATGAAACAGTCCCTAGCTCCTGGTAAGGGGTGTATTAGCACTGGTATTAGCAGTGTTTTCTTGATTTATTAATCCAGACAAAATGATTTTATTGGTTCAAATTTCTTTTTGGGGGTTTGGGAGGGGGTGACCATAATGTGGTCCTGACCCTCTGATCTCCAGCTCGGGTATTTACATTTTTCCCTTTGTTCAGTGAGTATCCCAGGCCCTGGAGTGCCAAGGCCAGCAGGATGCTGGGGAGGCTCTGCTCTGGCTCTTTTGCATCTGATTCAAACACTTCAGCTCTTCTGCCTGCTCAGGGCTGGGCTGAGGTGGTTGTAGGGGCAGTGGATGGAGGGAGGTGCTGAGATGCCACAGACAGGTAGGATGGGTTATCATTCCATGGAATATCCTGCTTTATCAGCTCCTGTTTGGCCACACAACTCCCCTGCCTTACCTGCTGCCCCAAAATATTCCTTATTTATATGTACATTTTTGGATTTCTTTCACAGCCAAACACGTGCCTGTGGATGGCTCTTCAGGGTTCTGCTTTGGCCTGTGGAGGTGTGAGGTGGGTGTGACATTTGCCTTCTGAAAGCTGAGGTTTGTGGCCAGTGTCTCATACTGAATTCTCTGTGTCTACCCCGATTGTGTGCACAAATTCTCCTTTCTCTGTGCCTGAGCATCTGCTTCTGTGTAGAACAAGAATGGGGGGTTTCAGAGGGAGGCTTTCCTCTAAGTATTCTCTCTAATACTCAGATTCAGGTACAACAGCTGAAGTGTAGTGAGGTGTCTGAGCAAATGGATAAAATTAAACTTTAAAGGTGGCATTTGAGCAGAAATCTAAATTCTACTCTCTCGCCCCACGCACTGCTGAAGCAGCTGATGTGGTGTTTATGTCCAGGTAGCACCTAAAGCAGAGGTGAAAAGCTGTGCTTGGGCTTTCCCGGGATGAAATTATGTTTAGGAGGGTTTGATTAATTACAGAGGGGGAATTTGCATGTGCATTTCTTTAGATCAGTGATGCATATTTCCATGGTGTATTTTGAGTGTTGAGATGGAAGTTGAGGCTCCATTTTGTGAAAAGAAAATGAAATAAAGGGAAGGAACGTGAGCTGAATTAAATAAGTTTATTCTTATCTTGAATGATAAATAGAACAGGGACTGGTTGAAATTCTGCTCTGACACAAAAATTCCCCAGAGAGACAATAAAACCTGGAAGTCCTGTTCCTGAAAAAGTCATGGAATGTCCTGAGTTGGAAGGGATCCACAAGGATCATCGAGTCCAACTCCTGAGCCTGCACAGGACAGCCCCAAAAATCCTGAGAATCCACAGAATCCTGTGCCTGAGAGCATTGTCCAAACTCTTCTTGAGTTTCAGTCCAGCCCTTTCCAGCATCCACAGTCCAAAGCCTCAAAACAAAGAGCAAAAGGAAGCAAATTAAAGTGTAAAGCTCATTTTACAGCACAGAGAGAGGCGTGAGCATGCTCTGTAAGTTCTGATTTCCTGTGTGTAACCTGCTAAACTGCCCTAAAATGACCCAAATATGATCTATTTAAAATGTGCTCCAAGAGTCAGATATCTGGGAACAAATTTTCCACTTTTTATTTCATCACTGCTGCTGGAGACTGCTTCACAACCTCTGTCCTGCCTGCAGAGAACGATGAGGACAGGACAAAACCTGCACCTGCCTCTTCAGCAGCATGAGGCACCTGGAACCCAGGAAAAAAGTTGGAAAAATAGTGGAAGCTGAAGCAGCAACACATTGGTGATGGGGGAGCCACAAAGGGGCCTCAAGGCAGCCCTGCTGCCTGATAAAGGATCAGCCACAGCTCTTTGGATGCTGAAGTAAATGAAAAATCCACTGTCAGAGACAACCCTGGCTGATGTGTGATGGACCCCTCGTGCCATCAGTGCTTAAAAATTTTGGACACATCCACCTCCAAGCTTTTACAGAAACACCCACTTGGACACTTGGCTGCATCAGCAGTGACAGCACTCAGTGAGAGCTCCCCCCAGGAGTGACCTGTGGGTTTGGATTCCCCAGAAGCACAAGTTTGCCTGACTTGATATTTTTTTAATGTGTTTTATTTTTGCCTTCCGTGTCCGATGGAATTGTTGAAAATGGACGGTGTCGTGCAGCAAACTTTGGGATGCCTAGGGCAGCACTCAGACACACTGAGTGAAAATATTAAAACCCTGTCAGGTGGGAAAGGCCTCCTTCCTTTCTAAAGTGCCAATGTTTTATACGCTGCCAGAAACGCCTCTGCTGCTCCTGTGCTACCTCGGCTGGTACTGATGAAATCTGGTTTTCACTCACCCAGCTCCAGTCCTTGCTTAAGGGCCTGAAGGAGATGATTACTTAAGTCAGGGAGCAATTTAAGGGAGGTGGAATGTGAGGAGCTTTCTAAGGAAGAGGTAATGGAGCTGGTTTTAACTCTTGCTGTGACAGCAAAAACATGTTGCCTTTCCTTCAGAGGAGGTGTCTGTGTCTATCCAAAATACCCCTGCATCCTCCTTATTGATCCAGCTTCTCCAGTTCAGTTTGTGTGGGGGGTGAGGTAGGAAGTAATCCTGATCTCTTCCAGGAGTAGCCACACCGTTTCTGCCTCATTGTCTCTTTTCATTCCTCATCTGATTTAGAAAGAACCATCTGTGAGTTTGAATAAACATTTAAGTGCAGGGAGCAATAAAAGAGTGGTTTTATGGCCGGTAACTTCTTGTGGTGACTATTTATGTTTATTCAGGGACTCAGAGGGAGCTCTACAGGGGTTTTCTGCTGCCAGCCTGGAATGGTGGCAGTCCTAAGGCTGGTGTCAGCCTTATGGTCTGCTCAGAGTGGTGAGAGTGGCTGATCTGTGCAAATAAATGTCATCTGTACAGTTTACAAACAAATATGTCTGGGGCAGACACAGCTGAAGGTCATGAGAGTTGAGAAAATTTTATCCTGAAGCAATAGGTTAAATGAATGGGAGTGAATAAAGGCAACTCCAAGAGCTGTTTGTTGTGTCATATTTAGGCCCAAGTCCAGGTTTTAGGTGTTTGCTCCTGATTTTACCCCAGTGTTGAACATGGGGGAGAAGAAACCTTACAGAGTCTTTCCCCTCTGGTTGTTGAACTGTTACTGACTGATAACGAAGTATAAATTACAATATTAATTTTAATTTTGTACAGGAAATGTAATGAAGGCTTTTTTTTTTTAAGTGACTCAAGATTTTCTATCCAATCCTTCAGAGAAAGAGGCCTCTTCATTGAAGCCTTCAATGTCATTAAACTCTTCCTTAACTGCACTTTAATTAAAAGTGTTAAGGGAAGAGAACAGGAAAAAGAGGAAGTTGTTCTGCCATTGTTTGGTTGAAAAGGAAAATGGAAATAGTGTGTCAGGCTTTGAGGATTCAAGAATATAATGTTGAATGGAGGAGAGTTCTGCAAATGGCTTCTGATGTTGAAGGTGTCGTCAACCACCAAAGCTGTGCCAGGACTTCCCAGAGCACTTAATTTGGAGGAAAGGAGGTCTAGAGAAAAGGAATATTCCTCCCTTAAGCCAATGCAAAGTCTTGAGTACATTTTCAAGAGAAAACGGATTTCACGACGTCAGTGCAACAATGCAAAATCAATAGGAGATTCTGGAGATGCTCCTTTCTGTAAATTCAGCAGCACCACGGGGAAAAAAGTGCTGAGCCTTTGGAAACTGTAAGAATCTCTGCCTCTGAAGGCATGTTAGCAGCATGGATTCAGCAATTATAATAACCAGCTTTGCTTGGAAATTTGCTGTTAGCATGACCTGCTGACACGCCTGCCATGAAAATGTTTATAAATTGCATCCTAAAAGACTGGCATGTGGAATTCCAGAGCCTCCGTGCTGGATTTTAAACAATACTTATTGCATACACACACAAGTGTGGTTGTGCAGCACTTGAAAATGATCTCTAATGGAATTCCTGCCCATGGCCCCCATCTTAAATGTTTATTTTCTGTAGGTGTCACTGTAGCATAGCAGATAGAAACCACTTTCCTTAATGAAAATGTAGAATCCCCACAGATCTGGAGGAAGCTGTAATCTGGTTTGCTGTGCCATGGTTGTCATATCAACAATGAGGTTTCCCAGCAACTAACAGAATATTTTATAGATTTATTTATTTGCTTATCCTTTTTACTAATGAACCAGATACAAGAGAATTTCTTCCCCTTTATAATTATACAGCAATTGAGAAAGACTTCCCAAATCATTTACATTTTGTCGTCGTGTTAATACCAACAGTTAAAATGAATCTTGTTAATAAAAGGGAAGCTGATAGGATTCATGAATGCACCAAAATGGAGCCATATTATGTTGCAAGACTTTTTGTATTTCTGCTTAACTGATTGCTGGAAGAATAATTTGTGTGTATGGATTTGAGGGTGTTGCTTTTCATGGCTGTTCAGGATGGAAACTTGGCTTGGCCCCCCTTGGTGTGTGTAGTTCTCTCTGCTCAGTCTGTGCACTTATGTAATTTCTGAAAGTGTTGAACAGGGCTTGCTTTTAAGATTAGGGTTGAAGGAGCTGCCTTGAAACCTGTCTCTTACTGCCAGTATTAATCACAGGATCCCGGAATGGTTTGGGATGGAAGGGACCTTACAGATCATCTCATTCCATCTCCACACCTTCCACTATCCCAGGCTGCTCCAAGCCCCATCCAACCCGGCCTTGGGCTGCTACACACTCCAGCCCAAGTAAAGATTCCCACCTCCAAAGCAGTCAGGTGCTGGTAGTCTGGTGGTTAAGGCACAGCTTTAGTCCTTGCTTTCCAAAAGAATTGGGAATTTTGCATGATTCGCCTTCCCCTTCATTCCCCTGCTCTGCAGGATGCTCACCTGGGTGTCAGCAGCAACAGGGAACGGTGTGGTCTTGAATCCTCTGCAGGAAGACTGTTTTGACCTGTCTTCCCTTCCCTGGGGGCTTGTTTTAATTGTTAAGCCATTATCTGATACTGGGGCAGTCATTTAAAGCCAATCCAGTTTCTCCTGTCTGGGAGCTGTGCTTGGAACATTTGGGGTCCCCAGGGTGTTAAGAGCCCCTCTGCTTAATTAGAGAGCTGGGATTTATTCATCTGCTCCTAAGGGTTGGATCCTTCTACTTCAAAATCTTCCAGGCAAAAGGGGAGACTTGGTGAATTTCTCACCTAGGCAACGAGTGAGGGTGTGGGTGGGGTTTTTTTTAGTTTTTTTTTGGATGGTGATTTTGATTTAAGCTCTAAGAACCCGTGCAAAGCCTTTGGGAGCTCGGCTTGGCGTGCATTCCTAATGGATCAAATTGCCAGAGATGCTGAGGGATCACACTTCCTTGGGGGCTTAAATGAGAGCTGGAAACCAAGTTGTGCCCTTTAGCCTCTCGAGGAGTTGGTGTGCTAGAGAGAGATTTCTTGCACACTAACTGTCTCGGATTTCCACTCTGCTCAAATTACTGTGTAATTTATATCACACCTCCTAATAAACTCTCCCTCTGCTTCCTTGGAGAATACAGCACTTGAAGTTAATTAAATAGAGGAGCTCTGTGAAGCTCAGAGAAACTGGAACAGCTCTGATTGTCTGACTGTAGGAGATTGTCTCAAAGAGGCATTTGGGCATTTATTAGCAAACAGGGAAATTACACGTGAAGAAGCAGGGATTGTAGATGCTGTGCAAAACCTAAGGAAAAATCTTTGTCCAGTTCTTAAAACGGCATTCAGGGGACAGAGAGGAAAAGAAAACCCAACTGTTTGTTGAGCAATCCAAAGAAATTTAATCTGTTTCATAGAAATAAATTTACTCTCTCAGTTTGGGCATAGAAGTGGAGCTGTTATTTGCACAGAGTGGACTTCTAAACTAATTGGCATAGAGGCTGCTGGTTTACATTGGTTTGAAGTGCAATATTTTCAGAAGAAGATGTGACAGTCACTCAGGAGCACTTCTCCAGCCTTTCTGTAGCTGTAAGGACCTAATGCCGTGGAAGGAACTGGAATTGGAACGATCCTCGTGCAATGCTTTGGTTGTGCTGCACAAATACCTGGGAAAGGAGGCTCAGAAAGCCAGGGACAGCTTTTCTGCAGTTCTGTGTGTTCCTGGGGGGTGAGCTGAGAGTGACACACATTTTAACTGCTTCAGGGTAGTAATACCCTGATAAATCTGAAGTTTTTATTTCAAGGGGACTCGCGTGGTGACTTGTTTCAGGTACAGGTGCAGGTGTCAGTGGTAGCCCAACAATAAATGAAGCTTCTTCTCGCAGGATATTGGGTTCGTGTGCAGTTTGCCATAATTATGTTCTGGTGGGGGTTTTGTTCATCTTTTTTGGACTCTTTGTGTAAGTTTTATCACTCCATTGCCCTGATGTTTAATATATAATGAGTGAGCTCTTCAGAGCTTCAGCTGCTTGTTTCCTTTTCATCCCCCATCCTTCAGCCTTGGGGACCATCATAATAAACTGATTTACAGGAGAGCCTCAGGGACCATCATAATAAATTGGTTTACAAGACCTGACACTTTTATTAATTATTTCTTTTCCTCACTTCAAGAACATGTCCAAGATTTTTCCCCTTTTTTTCTGATCTTTTGGCATTTGTGGATCTCAGTTCCCACGTAGTTCAGTAATGACATTCTGGGACCCTTCCCAGTGTGTAGCCTCTACTCTGCTGGGGTTGTTTCTCTTTAAGAGATGAGTCCTAGAATATAAATGAGCACAAATCCCCAGAAAAAAACGGGACACAATAATCTTCATAGTGGGAGAGAAAAGAAGTTGTAGTCTAAGCGCTAATTATTAGCTTTAGGCACCTTCTGATAATTTCAAGGAACCAAGATAAGTTTGTGAGTGATTCAGCTCAGTATCTCCTGGGAGCTGGGATCATTTCCCTGTAAAGTAGAATCAGTACAGTGTATATTTGATAGGTGTGTTTCTAAGGCCTGATAAATGCCATTAAAATTTACCCCAATTGTTCAGCTGCTGCTTCTGTGTTAAATCCTCACCCTCTGTGATTGTCTCTCTAACAATGAGTTTATGAAGGAAAAGTTTTTGAGTCTGTTGCACTCAGCCACAAGCAATGGAGTCATTTATTGCTGGCTAAAATGCTTCATCTCTGTTAGTCCCAATAAGGCTCTAAATCACTGCTGGTATAAATCCATTTATCGTGAGTGGAAGAATAGAGTCTGCTGTTTCCCTGGGATGGAATTACCAGGCTATTATTTCTCCTGCTTCAGGATAGAAATAGACCATTAGATAGATTCAGGGATTTTTCTTCCTATTCTGGCCAGATCCTTTATGGGTTTTGAAAATATTGGGTATTTTTACTTGAAATGTGATATTAGTCAGGGCTGCAGATAAAGCTACTGGGCATTCCTTGAACCTTCATCAGTCTCAGATCCCTCCCTCTTCAGTCTTCTTACTTTATCCTCCCACCAGAGGAAGAAAAAGGAATTGAAAAGGATGAAATTGTATCCAATGCATTGGAATTGCAGGGGGTATTCTAATAATCACTTGGTTTGTTGTACTTTTATGGTCAAAAAGTCAAATGTGGTGGTCTTGAATTAAGGATTTTGTTGCAGAGGCTATAGAATAGTGATATAATACAGTAAGGAGGAAACAAACTAAAAAATAAGGGAGGAAAGAAATGAATAATTTATAAGAAAATGCTTTCTTTAACTCATTAAAATGGCCTGGCAGTCATGGAAACGTTGGGTTTTTCTTGTTCAGAAAGAAAGTAGAATGCTTGCGAATGATCTTATAAAAAACTAGTAAAAGGAAACTTTTCTCCCTCTTAAAGTTTTTTGAAAGAGAAAATTGTTAATAAAGTAGTTCAGGTGGAAGTTTTTACTACAATGATATTTAAATTTCCATGAACAGATCGCTAAGAAGAATTAAAACCATTTCAAAAAGTGACTTCTCTCCTTGAATTTCCCGTGACGGGTGAGTGATCTCAAAGTAATGACAGATTTCTTTTCTTCTGCTTCAAACAGGTTTGAACGGTCTGGGAAGGGCAAGGGAAGAAATGTGGTTTTCTGTGTGGGGCTGAGTTTTGGGGATCTTTCAGTAGGTGGTATAAAGATCTAAGCGGGAGAACTGGGAACTGATAAGAGCATTAATATTTACCAAAATTCTTCAGCTGCTTCTTCTGTGTTAAAGCTTCACTGTTTGTGTTTGTGTTGTTCTCTGCAACACTTTCTTTCAAGGCCAGGAGATTCATAGCAACGGTTGCTTTTTCTTAGTAATTTTCAGATCTTCATCATCAAAATGAAAACTTGAAACAAAACTTTTAACCATAATCTTTTTTTCCTTCAGATTTTGGAAAATAGCAGTGGTGATTCTTTTTGGTAGGGAAACCTTCCAAGGGATGGGGAGTTGTGAGAGGAACAGTGTGTGATTGCTCTTCTTGCATTTGTAAGTCACTTACCTGAGATTACCACACCCCCTTTAGGACAGAGTGAATGTGATCAAATTCATATTTAGAGAAATGTGGGAATGCAGAGTTCTGGCTGTGTTTTTTTCCTGAAATGAGTTGTCCCAGGAGTTTCAACTGGGCTGAAATCTCATTATTGACTCTCCTTTCCCCAGAAGAACTAATCAGTCTATGATCAAAAGATGCTGAGCATCACACCCCATCTAATGCCAGCTGGGGGAACTCCTGGAGAGCCTGTGGACAAGATCCTGGACAGATCATCAAGAATTCCCGAAAAAGAAAAAGGACAGAGTGGTGCTGAACATTGATAACAACATCTTCTACCTCCTGTCCTAGGCTTTGCAAGCAAAGCAATGTGTTCTAAAAAGGACCAATCCTGAAGACCTCGAAGGAGCATGGCTAAAAGCAGAGTTTGATTTTGCATCTCACAGTTTTCTGATGGGTGAGATTTTTCGACTTTTTTTAGTTCTCCAATATTCCTTAAATGCATTTTTGGGGATATGACCCATTGATTCTAACTTCCCCTTAGCACATTTTTCCTACTTGCGACATAAAGCACTGCTGGGACGGGTTCATGAGGGCTGGCATCCTGCAGCTATGCCAAACTATTCATCCTTTCTTTGACTCTTATTTCTAATTTTAAAAATAGTGTGAGTATATTTTCCTGCTCCTGTTGCCATCCAAATAAATGCAGGAGAAACAAACCAAAGAAGATCCTGTCTGTTTTGAAAGGAAATCTTCCAGCTCCTGTTTGATCCATCATTACTCTTGCAGCTCAGGCTTGCATTCAGCTTCTATCCATCACTTGTACTGGATTATTGTGTAACTGCTGTTCCTGCCTTTGCTCTACCCTTAGAAGGTTGTTTTTTTCAATCCTTTTCATCTGAATGCTGTTCAAAAATGCCCTGAGGGGCCATTCTTGTTGTTCAGATGGATACTCTGAGGGTGCTCTGTGTTTGTCTGGCTGTTGGACGTGGAACAATGCGATGCCTCAGAGCTGCTCTGCAGGAGGTGTCCGTAACCTCTTCAGCTCCAGAAACCTTGGATGTGTTCTCCAGAGCCACAGCAGCCCTGGCTGCTCCAGAAAGCTGAGATTTGGGGTTAATCTGGGCATCTCCAGCAAAGCCAGTGCATCTCCAAAGTGCTGGATTTACTGCACGGCCCAGAGCAGCTGTGCTCTCTTCTGCATCTATTTGTGCCCAGGAAATCTCAGGCTGGAAATAAAACCCCCGGTCTTGGAGCTGAGGCTGTTTCATTTGCACATCTCTTAGCAAGAGAATAGACTTTAAAGCATGAAAAGGTTTATAAGTGATTGCCTGGAATAAATATACTCCTTTGAGAGATTTTTCCATCTTTGTGGCTTTGTTTGTCAGGAAAGTACAAATGCCTGGAGGGCTCATCTCTTAACCCTACACACCATTTGTTCCACTGGTTTAGAGGAAGATCTGTGCAAGGAAGGGGTGGTGATGGAAGGGGAGACAGGGCTTTGTCTTGTGAGGTTTTAACTGGGAGAGTCCTGACAATTAAAAGGATAATTAGGACTCTGCTGATTTAGATTATAGGGAAATTCTGTTTCAGAGTGGAGCAGGTCCCACCCAATTGACCTGGAACTTCTTTGCCCCTTGAGCTTTGCACAGCCACTTTGGTCCTAGTCCTTTCCAAGGTGCAGGAATGAGCAGGAACACCCGCTGGATAAAACCACAACAGAGAGTTTAATTTTAACTGCATAATGCATTCCCAAGGCCCCAAATTCCAGCCTTGGCGTGGCAGCAAGCTCAGCTTTGCAGGAGCTGGTGAGATGGAAGCTCCTGTGCCAGGACTGGGCCCTGGCTCTGGATGCTGTGCCCGTGATTCCCGGTGGGATCCGTGTTTGGGCGATCCAGCTGTGTAATCCCAGCCCTGCCCCGTGCACACAATGGCACCGTGGCCTGGGGATTTCACACCCCTCATGCGTTGCTAACAAGGCACAACACGATTTCATGTTCTTTGTCTTCTTACCATGCACGGCTTTAACTCGGAATAGAAGGACTCCTTTAAGATCAAAGATTTCTGTATGAGCAGATGATAATTAATTGAAACCTAAATCCAACTGCACAGCTATTGCAAAGAAGCTAAAACCTAGGAAACAACAAAAAGCCCCAAGATACCCTATTTACCCATTACCACGCTCTGTTTTTATCTTTAACAATGTTGCTGATGTTCATCTTTTTCCCACTGAAAGTCATTTGGGTAATTCCTGACATCCTAAATAACATCTGAGAATTTTTTTTTTCAACAGAGAGGACCTATATTTTTAAACTGGCCATGAACCATAATCTTTTGCAGCTGCATGAGGAGCTTACTTCCAAAATATGTGGTTGTAAAATATTTTTAAGGCTTGCTCCAAACTTGTTTTGATAAACAAAAGGCCAATCAATGTGTGATTTTTTTTTTTAACATGCATCTGAACTAGAAATTTTAAGTCTCATGTACTGCTCTTTAAAATATTTCAGAGATCTTTTATATAAGAGTAGCCAGATTTTCTTTTAGTTGTTTTTCTAAGCCTCTTCTATTTTGTATTCCTACCAAAAGAAATCTCTGTCTTTGTTACCGAGTCTGTGGCAGCTCACAAGAATGCACAGTTCAAATGGACTCAGAGTTCTTACCCCTGAACTTTACTGGATTCAGCAGGGCTCTGTGATGCTGCGTAATTTTTCTAGAACAAAGTGGAAATAGGAGCCATGTAGCTGGAAAAATCGACAGCACAGGTGTTTGACAAAGGCAATGCTTGCAGTCCTCACCATTTCCTTGCTGCAGGGCACTGAAGAAATCCTTCATTGCAAAAGGTGAAGAAGTGAAAATTTTTGAAGTTTTTGTGTTCCGCTAACAGAAGTGAAACCACCTGTTAAGGAAAGGGAGGAAGCCACTTTGGAGAGGGGCTGGTTGGGGTATTTCACTCTGTTTTTTTGCCAGAATGTCTCATCCTGCTCCAGTCTCTGACCGCATTTTGGCCCCAAAGTGGCACCACTTGCAGTTTTCTCATTATTTCATTTCCAGCTCTAGAACCAAACTTGTAATTTCCGCCTGCACGTGGTTTTCCTTCCTCTCCTGTGGCAGCAATCCAAGAGGGAGGTTAATCCCCCTGCAGCTGGGAACTGCCTCAGCCCCTGCAATTCCTGAGGATATTCTGCTAAACGTGGCCTAAATCATCCTATTGATTACTGTGGATAAATACATCCTGACAGACGCTGGAGTTTTGGGAGGGTGCAGAACTAGACATCCCACACCTCCCAGTGCTTCCCAAATGTAAACAATTTCTATAAACTGTGGCTGGTTTTTCCACCTCCCTATTTTATCTTGTGCTCTGATTATTTATTTACATTTATGGTGTCAGTAATGTTGTATGTATGTAAAATACTCAAATGTTTCAAGTCAGGAGGACATCAATTTATTGCTTTTGTCACGTGGTGTTTAAAGCTCTGCTATGCCTAAACTAAGGCACAGAGCTGGTGGGATTTTTGCTGCTTTTCCTCACCTCCCCTCGCATAAAAAGGACAGACACAGCTTTTATGCACAGCCTGTACAGCACCTTGGCTAACTTGCATTTTTCTTGGCTACAGCTCAAGCCCTTGAACTTCTGACACGCTTTTCCCTCTCTGGATCTGTTTCAAGATTAAACTGTGGAGTGTCAGCTCTTCAACGGGAACAGGCTTTAAGTTTTCTCCCAGAACATGCTGGGAAGATGATTTACCTTCTGCCCTAAGTATTTTCCTCCTCAAAAAGTTTGTTATCTAAGAAAGAACAAATAAGGAGCTACCAAATATAGCTGAGGCTGAAGAGTCAAAACAAATCATCTCAGACTGAACTTTATTGGCCTCAACAATTTAGCAAATACAAATGATGGTGTAAATATGGAACTGTGCCCATTTTGCAAACACAAAGCTTCTGTCCAGGGCTTTGCTGTCAGACAGCGTTTTCTGGGTGAAATTCTGAGATTTTGGTGATGCAGCCTGTGAACAGGTGGAAAGTGAGACAGGAGGTCTGCAGTTAATTCCATTTCTGTTCTCTGCCTGGGGACTCTGTCTGGTGGGTGACCTGGGACCTATGCTCTTCCCACCCCCTCCCACAGATGCTGCCCAGGGACTTCCTTCCTCAGGAGGAGATTGGCTCCTGCAGTGGATTCTTGTAAGGGCTGGGGAGGCTCCCAAGATGGCTCAACCCTGAGGTCCTGCCTTCATTAACGAGTATCTTCATTAACATGGCTGCCTAATTGGCCCTAGACAGAGGTCTCCTACTTTTTACTTCAGCTACACAGGGCTCCTTGGCAGGCTGTCTGCAGGTCTTGTGCCTTTCTTCCTTGTCAGAGAGGCTTGCACAATATTTGTACATGAACAACCCTTCCTATGACATAACAAATTCGGAGTGGGGTGAAAATATGTTTTTTTCAAATGCCCCAGGTTGCAGTGTAAGATGTAACCAAAAGCATGTATTCTATTATCATCTTCACGAGCTGTTAAAGCAGGTGTGGCTGTGCTCCTTATCTCCTACCATGACTCACCCCTGATAACTCCCTCCGGGAGCTATCTCTGTTTAATGGGCTATCAAGGACACACCCATGACTCATAGAATTACATCGGCCCATGGTGAGAAGCTCCACCCAGCAGGGAGGAGCCAAGCATTCCTAACTGGATACAGTCTGGGGTTTGGAACACCACACTCTGCCCTTACCTACTGAATTCTCAGAGGAGAAGAGCTACCACTGGACCTTCAGGTGAAGGCCAGACCCTTCTACAGGATCACCCCTTCGACAGGACCACTTCATCTGGACTGCTACCACCCTGAGTGACAGGGTGTCGGGTTGTATCCTGACTCTGTCAGTGTTCTTGTACTATTGCATTCACGTTAATTTTCCCATTAAATTATAATTCTGACTTGCAATCTCCCACTGGTTTGTTTTCAAACTAGTACACCAAAGTAGTTTGCCATATTAACTACATTTCCAAGTTGTTACAGGTTTTGCAGGTCAGACCTTTGTGGGTGAAAAGTAGGCACCTGAAAGGGACATTCAGAACACTTTGGAGGTCCATTTCTCACATTTTCTTTTAAAGGGAAGGGGTTTTCATTTTCACAGATTTGTTTTAAAGTTAAGGGGCTTTCATTTGTCACCTTTTCTTCTAAATACAAGTGGCTCTTTGTGCTTCGCTCTGTGAGGGTGCCAGAGCTGTTTGTGTGAGCTCAGTGTGGCTGTGACTCGTGGGCACAACACTCTCCCGTGTGCTCGGTGTTCTTTGCTCTTGTCCCTTCAACTTTTTCCAGGGGCTTCTCCCAGACAATCAGAGTTTTATTTCTGTCTGAACTGGGACAGACTTTATGTGGGAACTCGGTGCTTAAGTGTTTGGCTTCTGAGTAGAAGGATCCACGTGTAGGTGGTAATGGGGAACTGAAAAAGAACCTTTCGGGGTTTGTTGCTTCCAAGCCATCGTCCCTTTGGAGAACAGGCAGTCCTGGTTGGTTTTGGTATCTGAGCTGTGGGATGTTGGAAATGATGTGGAATACATGTGGTCTGGGTTTCAGCATGCCCTACAATGCTAGGAGTCAGCAGTGATTATTTGCCAAGTGGGAACTAGAGAATCAGGAAAAAAGCCCTGATAAAGCGTTGTCTGTGGTAACACCTGGGTTGAGACTGCTGAAGAATTTGGGTTAATAAGTTCTGCCTGCTGGGTTACCTAGTTTTAGTCCAAATCGTTGTCCCTTCAGTGAATCCACTGCTGAGTTTTGTGCTCCCTTCTTCAGGCACCAAAAGAGGTTAAGAAACCCCAGGAACATTGTGCTAAATGTATTGGGCCATATTCACTGGTGTGCCCTGGCTGTTTTGTGCTGCTCTGCTGATGCAAAGCAGCCATAAACCTGGATTAGTGCAGTGCAGCAGTGGGAGACTTCACTAAAGAGACAGGATGGCTGCAGTTTGCTGTGATATTTGTTCTCTCAGACTCGCTTTTCTGCATATATTAATTGTTCAACTTAATAAAATTGTAATTTAATGCAGTTCAGCTCTTCTGGGAGTCATGAGTATAATAAAATTGTGATTCTTTTTTCTTTGTTTTCTTTTTTTGAAGAGGCCAGAACTTAGGGGTGAGTCTTCATCTGTTTTAATTAGTTATTGCTCATAGCCTTAAGGGGCCTGCCCTTAGCTGTGCAGGATGAAAATGTCATACTCCATGTCTGCAATTTTGCCCAAACTTGAGAGAACAGGAACAAGAAGGAGCACTTGCTGTACGTCTATGGAAAGGAAGATTTTGCATTTTTTGGTTGGTTTTTAGAAAGTTGTATTAATTTAGAGTCAAAGATTGTAAAGAGTGTTACAACTCAAAGTTTGAGGTGAGCCTCGATCAGCACCTTGGGCTGAACTCAGGAGGGAGTAGGAGTATCTGGTCTTGCAGAATGAGGCTGTCACAATGCCCACCATGAAATAGTGAGCAGCTGACATTAAACAGATTGTAAAATGGAAAGCTTTATTTCCGAACTCTTAAAGTTATATATGAGCCCATTTCAAGAGGAGAATGGAGCATGCATTGCAGGAGAAAGATAAGGCTGGGCTTGCCTCTCCCCACTACAACACAATGTTTTATACCATCATTTTCTCCTTATTATATTTTATTTGAGCTCTATTTCAGCATAATGAACTAAATCTTGGGGGACATAAAAGTTCTAGAAGTGGCTAATAACCGACTTCTCCTGTTTGAAATGCAACATAAGTTAAGTAAACTGAGCCAAAGTAGTTAATATTGTTTTCTTTATAAGTGTAACTACCAGCCCTACTTTGCAGTTGTGCACTTTGCTTTTCTCCAAAGAACAAACAAGTAACAGAAGACAGGATTTAGTAACCTGAACACAGAGTAAACTCGTGACCTCAGTGACTTTTGCTTGTATTCTTTAATTGCTTTTTAGTGCAAAATGGCGGTATTGAAAATTAAACTTCTTGAGCATTAGAATCAAGCTCTCAGTGGTGAATCTGCCAACTTCCCCCATCACTCTGGATTAAATACATATAACCTCATGTGTGTGCTCTTCCCCTTTTTTTAGTTTTAGAGAAATACAGAGTCTTTGAATTTGCACCATTTAAAGGCAATCCACATAGAAAATAAGATTAATTACTTGTTCCTTATGCTGCTTTTATTCTCCTTGACTACTCCCAGGTCAGATTCAATGCTCAGCCTTTCAGAGCTGAGCTTTGGGAAGCTGAGATGAACAATCCAGAGATGTCTGTAGCGCCTTACAGTCATTCTTGTTCTCTTCATATTCAAAGCATCGCTCAGGGCTTGTTTATATGCATTACTGTACCTCTTTAAATTAAGGTGTAATTTAAATGAGTTTCATTAAGCTGGTCCAATCGGCTGCACACCTACTCTTATTGCAGCATAAACTAACTTTATTTCATGTTAGTGTAAATCAGCCAGGAACATTGTCAGCTTAAAATGTAATAATCCATTAAATTAGACTAAAATTGAAACATCCTCACAGGAGTTTGTGCTGGCGTGTACCCACTTAAATTAGCTGGAGCAAGTTTATGTGTACACAAGGAATTAGAAGTGGAATCAAGCACCCACTGCGGTAAATTCCATCAGCTGGGGCCAGTCAACATCAGAGGAATTGGAATGCAGGGAGAGGGAGATGTCTGAGCAGTGCCAGTGGTCAGGGCGTGTCTAAGGGCCAAATCTGCCCCCCTGAGTTTGGTCCTTTGGCTCTTCAGTGCTGCCATTGCATTGCATTGGGTGCTGTCACCAACCCAGAGATGCTCTGCAGGTTCCCAGCTCCCCACTTGCCAGAAGTTTCCTCTGGGTTTTCCTCCTGACACTTAGATGTGGATGGAGAGGCAGTCTCACACCAGAAGTGGTGTTTTTGCAAGAGGAATGAGCTGTGGTTTATTGCTCTGCCCCAGGATTTTTAGGAGGGAAACATGCAGGTCCAGACTGTTAAAAATCACCTGTTTTGTATCTGGGAAGTTCGTGCCTCCAGCTGTGCTTTGGCACAGCTCTCACCAGCAGGGCAATACTGGGCTGCTTCCCTACTATTACTGATTTCTTCTGCTGAGTTGCCACTTTAAAAAAATCATGTGTTCAGTAACATTTACTGATTTATTTAATAAAATGTCCTTTCGTTACTTGAAATGAGTACATGAAAGATGCATTTGGGGGCTGTATTTTTCCTCCATCTAATCTAGGTTCAAGTTTTTCTTTAGCTACTTCTGCAAAGCCGAGGAGAGAGGGGCAGAGGAAGGGATGGAGAAGGTCCCTGGTCATATCAAAGCTGAAACCCTCACTGAAGCCATCACTGGGCTCTCCAAAGCAGCACTCAAGCTGCCCAGAGGAGTGGTGTTGTCATGCTCATAGCAAGTAGAAAGCTCCAAACCTCAGCCTCACCTTGGTGGCAGCTGCCTGGTGTCATATTGATATTAAACAAGCAGGAACTAAAGCAAATACTCAGTGTTTTGTTTGTTGTGGGTTGGCTGTTTTTAATTTTCAGTGTCTCCTGGTTCCATGTCAGCAGCAGTGAGAACATCCAAAAAGCTTTTTCCTGTATTTTTTGTGTGCCGTGAAAGAGCACAAGAGGCATTTAGACTTCAGTCACTCCCACTGCTTATGTGCTGGGTGTGATTTGCATCAGAATAGGTATTTTTCCTTTTTATCTGTAAATTCATTTACATAATATTCATCAGTATGCGAGTTGTGCTGGTGAAAGGATTGCTGACATGTGGAGAGATACCTCGGGTTTTGAGCTTATTGTTCAGGCAACAAGTATATGAAGGTGCAGGTTGCTAATTATAGTGTACACCTTGTCAGTTCCACTGGCTTTATCCCATAGAAAAAGGGCTTTATTAAATTTGTACCTGGATGCTGTATTATTTTGTCATCAGCCACCCTGAAGTATTAGGATATGAGACTTCTGTTAGTACAAAAAGAATCCAGCATCAATTTCAAGATGAACTTGAACCCAGACTCTTGACAGGCAAGCCTGGGAACTTTGGGAATACCTGAGTGCAAGCCCCATGTACATTTTGTATCCCTCAACCAGCTTGGAAAATGAAACATTAAAAACAAAAAATGTTAAGCGTTTGCTGAGTTGTTAATGGGAGGTTCTAGAAAAAGGGAATCCTTGGTTCCATCAGTTTCTGAATTCAGGTGGGGTTTGTGCCAGGTGAGTTAAAGCAGAGCAAGAGAAGAGTCTGAGGATCCCTTGCCTTGGTCAGAAAGAAAATGTGGTGGAGGTGGGATCCCCAATGGCTCAGTTTGACCTGAGGTGCTCCCTGTCACTGAGATGTTCGCTGAGAATGCTCTGCTGGGTTTAATAGTGCTAAATCAGAAGGTACAAAGAAAGTCAAGTTGCTTTTGTGCTCAAGTTGCCTGAAGAGAAATGATCTGTTAGGTGGTTACAGAACTTTTGTGAGCTTTGAATATTATGTAGTTGGAAAACCAAAGAGTTTTTTTAATTTTTATTAAGAAATGGGAGTTTGCTGCCAGATTGGATGCCTTTTGTTTCATTGATGACTTTTGCTTTTAATTTTAGGATAAATGTAGCTCTCAAATGTTTGCAGGTCCTCAAGGAGAATGTACCTTGGTGTTATGTACCTTCAGAAGCCTTTGCTGTTTAAGGAGGCCTTCTTGAGCTAAACTGTCAGTTGTGTGCAGCTTTTGAATTTTCATTTATTATTCTTGTGGCATCTTCGATGTCCTTTAAGCTGCTAGACAGAAAAGATATCTCTGTGTGCTCTCCCTCGTAGGCACTGGTTCTTCAGTGACCACAAATCTACGAAGGATGAGGAAAAGTCTTGGTTCCAATTCAAAATATTAGGCTGGTGCCGAGACTGTCCTGTTTTACCTCATTTGCTCTACTGTGTAGTCAAGGAATTTTTTGTGTTATGGGATGGAGGGGTTAAACTCAGAGAAGTTTAAATGTGCCATGGAGCACAGCTTGTTTATGGGAGAATTCCAGGTTCAGGTCTCACTTTTTAATCCCCAGGAGAGCCACAGCCTCCAGTTTCATGGCTTCCTCACCACATGAGTTTCTGCTCTCCGAGGCAGGAATGCTGCTTGCTGCTTTTCACAGCACGGTGTGGCAAGATGAAATAAAGTAGGAAGAACAAAGTGTTCTGGATAATCTGTCCTGCCACATACTCAGCAGGGAGTGGGACAAAAATCCCCAACAACCCAACACTAAAGAAAACCAACCCCTCTTTTTTTTTGTTTTTTGGAGTAAGAACCACAATCCTGGTTGTCCTTGTTTGTGGCGTTCCTGGGGTGGCATCAGGTGAAGAGGAGCAACCACTGCACAGGGCTTATAAATTCGGAGTTGGCCTTTCCTCTCTCAGGAACAAAAATGTACTTACAAAAGCACTAAGTGCATCAATGAAAGTCTCAAATAATGAGGTTGGACTCCGTGATCTTGGAGGTCTTTTCCAACCTTAATCAGAGAACCACAGGTTTTTCAGTCATAATTAATGACATCGTTCATAACTGAGGTAGTTGTTTGCTTTGCAGAGTTGAACAGCAATGTTCAGGTCTTTCTTGCCCTCAGCGTGTATTTTTTTTTTAATCAGATATGAATTTTAAGGCTTCTACTTGTCAGATTTTGTCTTTGTTACTATTCCGGCCAAGCTGTTTATTTTTTCCAAATAGCTGATACCTGGTTGATTTATTAGATGTGCTGTCAGCTCAACTCCTTATTCTGTTAACTACTCATGCCTTGAGTTTATTTGACAGTGTTGATGAAAGTGGGAAAATGGATGTGAGTCCATCTGTTCAAGCCAGTTCCTACAGAGAGAGCTGATTTGTGGCTTAGAGGAGAGCTCCTGTCCCCTTCATATGAAAATGTCCTCCCATGGTGCAGCTGAGCTTTAAGAACTTGGAGATCTCAGAGCAATCCCATGTCAAAAAACATGAGGCTGTGGCACTTGAGGGCGTGGTTTCATGGGGAGCATGGTTGATGGCTGGACTGGATGATCTCAAAGGTCTTTTCCAGCCTTAACAATTCCATGATTGTGTGATTCGGTGCTGGGCTCTGTGCATCCATATCTATTTGTGTTTATAGATAATCTGTTTGGGCAGGTATTGAGCAAAAAGCAGGGCTGGGAGATCTTTGAAGAAAGAGAGAACTGCACCCTGGAAGGATTTATGTGCCAAGATCCTTGTGCCAAAATGAAAACCCTCCAGAATTTGCCTGGGCTCTTAGAGCACGACCTTGAGCCTCTCCTTCTGGAGAAACAGCAGCTGAACATGCACTGGAAAATGTTAACTGGGCTCTGCACCGTCATGGTTTGAGTTAGGGAGATGCTGATGCCCCAGCCCAGGGAAATCCCATTATTGGGCTCCAAAATTCAATCAGGACAACAGGCACCTCTTTTCTCGGGAAATCTGGCTGGATCATTGGAACAGGCAGTTCAATCAGCAGGTTATGAAGCTCAGTCCCCGGGGTCTGTGGAAAAGCTGCTCCTGCTCTAATGTGTGCAACGTGATTGTGAAAGTATAGAAATGTTTATTGAGCCTGTAAAGTCTGGACTTGAAAATGGAATGGCTTCTGTCTTAAATGGGATCTCGTAACATGAGGATCAATAAAACGCTTATGCCGAGTGAATCCTAAAGATGATTGTGTATCTCTGAGCTGTTTTCTCCCTGCTTTATGTTCTCAAGTTGGTGCAGCTACAAAAAACCCACCAAAAACTCTAAATTTAAGTCAATTTCTTTTCACCTCGGCATGATAAATGAAACTCTTTCGAACGTATCACATACTTGAATGCATTTAAAGGGTGACAAGGTCTTATCTATTTTGGAAGAGTGTGAGGTTGGAAATGATAGATTTGATTTAGTTTATATTTAATTTGCAATGCATATTCATTTTGTATATATAGCTTGTATTACATACTCATGCGGTATACATCCTTAATTTTTCCTGCATATTTATCTAGTAAATTGCATTAACTTTGGATTAAATTTTTTCAAGAAGCAAGGCAGCCAAAGATCACATTTTTTTAGCTTTATACCTGTGTTAGCAGGAGGGAGGCAGAACTCTCTGGTGGGACTCGCAATGGGCAGTTTGAAGATGCTGCTCCTCTCACTCCTTCTCATTCTGAAAAACCCCTTGGTGAGTTCCTGCTCTCTGCTTCCTTCTCCCACTTCTATTTTCATGAACTTTTAGACCTTCTGGCCTTGATGCAGGACTTTTTTGCATGCGTGTGAGACACTCAGGAGGAACTGTAATATGAATAATTATTTATCAATTCAATATGATTCATAAATAATTGTTCAGTAAGAGAGTGCTCATTGTACTCCCCAAAGCTTCCTTCTTCCTCAGCAGTATTTGGAATGGTTTCTCCATGTCATTTTATGGAAAGCTCACTTATCAGAAGGGTTTTGAAGTGACTGAAGCTTCCCCCCAACATTTGTGAACATTTATGCATTATTAATCCATGCTACAAAACCGGTGAAGTACTCAGTTTATTTTTAGATTTTTACAGCAGTGGAATACAAATAATTTTCACTTGTGAATGGGATTTCCTCTCACTCTATAGCGCGTTTTTACACTGCAAAAGTTCCTCTAGACTTCTTGTACTCTTGTAATTTTGTTGGAAAAAATACAGAATCAATCATCTGGAAAGACTGATGTCAAAAGCAATTAAATAATAGCCACAGATCTTTATATTTTGTCTTGTTTCCGTACAAGAGCTGAAAACTGCAACTTTTAAATATGCATCTAAAGATGCCCAATGCTAATTTTAGCAGGTGTAGGATGGACTGAGAAAATCAACAAGGATTTGGGGTGTACAGTCTCTTTCTCATTATTACACTTTGGTTTCTGGAATAATGTGCTGGGAGGATGTATCAAGGTAAGTGTTGCAATATATTACCATTGACAAGAAAGTACTGTCAGGAGAATTGCTTTATGTATATATTTATAGACGCTTAAAAAATACATATGCATGAAAATAGTAAAATGTAACTCCTAGTTTGAATCAGTGCCATATGCTGGGAAAGTACAGGTGTGGTGGGAAGGGGGGTATGGGTCTGTGGACGTAGACATCACTTCTGAAAAGCTTTAAAAAGCGTCTTCTTCTATCTCATTCTCACCTCAATTCCCAGTGTGCCTTTCCCATCTCAGTCTCTTAGATTCTAATCCCAGAATAGTTTGGGCTGGAAGGGACCTTAAAGCTCATCTAATTCCACCCCAGCCAGGGGCAGGGACACCTTCCACTATCCAAGGGTGCTCCCAGCCCCATCCAACCTGGCCTTGGACACTGCCAGGGATGGGGAGTTGGAAGCTCTCTGGAGGTGTTCCAGACCAGGCTGGATGGTCTCATAGCTCAATCTTCTGTACTTCCCTCCTTCTCACTCATTTCCTGTGGAGTTCTAAATCTTGTCCAAGCCTCAAGTTCAGATTACATTACTGAGAACTTCTTCTGCTTCTGTTGATCCTCAAAGAGGGCTCTGCCCCACTCTGCTCCTCGGCTTTCCCCACTTTGCTTTCCTTTCTCTGCTCTCGTCTTCCTCTTCTCCATTTTACCCTCCTACCTTTGAGCTGAGCAGCAAATATCCTCATGATATTTACAGGAGAAGTAGTATTTGGATAGTTCTTTGTTTGGTATTTCCATTGGAAATACCACAAGCAGTCATGTTTCCATGATATTTCCATTGACATTAACTTCAGGACGACTTCCTTTAATCGGGTTTAGTGGGGAGGAAGCTTCATATTCCTTGTCAGCTTTGTGTGTTTGCTTTGTCCCTTTTGAAATCGTGTGGCAAATGAACCAGGAGGAAAAATCACAATCAGTTGGCTTGTCTTTATTCAGATTGAAAACTAAAGCAAATGTAACTTCAGCAGCAGTTCATACACAGGGAGAGCATATTGAGGTGATTTAAATATTTATATATAAAAATCTGAAGCTGCTGAAAGAGTGCATGAAAGAGAAGGCATCTGCAAATGCTTAAAAACCAACAAATAATGTAACATGAGATTTTAATTGTTGTCCAGGTATAAAATTCCTTATTTTAAGGCTTGACTCATAATTAACTCAATCCACACAATCAAAATACATATGCTAAAGATTCAACCCATGCTGTGGTGTTCTGCCTAAAAATTCTGTCAATAACAAACCCAAACGCCTGAAATGTTGAATTTAACAAGAAAAAGTGGGCTTGTACTAGGATGAATCATTAGTTTTAATCCTGAAGAAGAACTAAATAGATTGTATTGGACAAGAAATGAGAGTAATTAACTTCTGCATTTCCACTGTGCAGCTGCAGCGCCCGGTGCCCGCAAGAATGGTTTTGTGGAATTAGGCTGGAGACCTGGATTCTTTTCCTGGCATTTTCACAAATTTGCTGAATTTCTCTAAGTCAGTCATTTAATCTCTGTAGTGAAGTAAAATAACTTCTCTACTTCATATGGGAATATGAAATGAATATTAATTTAGTGACCGAGGGAGCCAGGAGTAATGTTGGCTGTGCACATGTTTAGTAAATCAATGCTTTAGGATGCACATTTGCATAAAGCCATACTGGAAAATTAGTCAGAGCCAGCCATGCAGTCTGGGCTTGGCCTGGGTGATATTTTACCTTAATTTGCACCTGACAGAAGTTACAGGGCCAAATGGACGGGAAGTTGGGTGAAATACTGCCCGGTTTAAAAGGAAAATACATCTTCTTGTAGCAGGTGCTCAGTAAAATACCAGTGAATCAAAATCCTGAACCCTCCAGGACGTTTGAAGGTCCCCAGATTCTTCCCAGGGACTTTGACAGGATTTTGGATTGTTTGGGAACATCGGTGTCCTGTGATGGCTGGAATCCATCTGACAACAGAGCCCTGTTTTTACCCAAAGTTTCCTGAAAGGTGAAACTCAACATGACACAGAAAAACAGAGTAGAAAGGAAGATTAAAATATCTTGCAGTATTGAAACTGCAACATGTTTTCCAGAACAGGAGTTCCAGTTTTATTTATTTATGTTTTTAAAGAAGCTTTGGAATTTTCCTTTGATTTTACCCCGTATTTTTGAAGCTCCTTAAAATCCTCAGAAGTCCAAGAGTTCCTGTGAAAATCCAGCCAGTGCAGGGAACATTTGAACGAGGAGAGTAGGTTTAGATGGGCTATTGGGAAGGAATTCTTCCCTGTGAGGGTGGGGAGGGGCTGGGCTGGAATTCCCAGAGCAGGTGTGGCTGCCCCTGGATCCCTGGAAGTGTCCAAGGACAGGTTGGATGGGGCTTGGAGCAACCTGGGACAGTGGAAGGGGTCCCTGACATTGCAGGGGGGCAATTAGATGAGCTTTAAGGTCCCTTCCAACCCAAACCATTCTGGGATTCTCTAAGGAGCAGGAGCACTGTTTTTCCAGGAAGAAGTCATTAGCTGGGGAGAGGATAGGGACCTTGAAGCCTGGATAAGCTTTGGCTAAAGATCCTTCTGCCTCTCGGATGCTTCAGCCTCTTTAGCAAAGTTGCTCTGCACCTTTTAATGCAGAACATGGTGCCTTTCCATTAACATTCTGCAATGCTCTTACATGCCTTTTAATCAATTTTTAAATGAGAAGATAATTACGTTCTACACTTTTAATCTGACAGATCTGACTGAAAGTGTCTAGCAGCTCCAAAAATTCCTGAGGACTCTGCATGCAACCCACAGACCTGGGGAAAAGCCAGCCGTATTTTTAACTCAGATTATTTTATGTTTGATTTTTGCTTCTCGTTAATGCAGCCACCCTTAATGATGAAATTAACCCCAATATATGGAATCTGAGCTGAGTGACTCACCTGCTTCTTCTCTGTTGGCTTTCCTGCTTGTATTTTTGGTGTTGCCATTGCCCAGCACGTTGAATGGGGAGACACTAAAAATTCTTTGGATCCGTGTTCAGGTGATGGACCCTGAGCTCTGCACTGGCAGCGTGGTGTGATTCAGAGTCAGAACAAGCCTGGGGATGTCAGAGGTGCCAGGGATGGTGTTTATTCCTTAGAAACACAAATGTCAGCAGCAGGAGGATTATTTTAAACACTCCACCTCTCTTGACAGAGTTGTGACAGCCGTGCCAGCTCCGTGAGACCCGTGAAGTCGCAGGACAGCTTAATTGGAGATGAAGGTTTGTGTTTGAGAGGAAGGAAAAGCGGTGACAGATCCAACTGTACACGAGAGGTGTGGATGGGCTGAGTGTAAGGCTGTGACAAGATCCTCTGAATTTGCTCCTTTACCTTTTTCTTAACCCTTGGGGACCTCTGTTGATCCCTTCCCCACCTGGTGCTTCCCGAGCATCCCTGCACACACAGAGGTTTCCATGAGTGGCTCTCTCCTGTCCGGGGGACACCTGCAGCCGGTGCTGCCGGAGGAGAATCCTTCCCCTGGGGTTCCCTGGAGAGAACGAGGCCATCTGAAGAGCTTCTGCTCTCCCTTTCCCTCACTCGGAAGGTGCTTTGTAAACTACCATCATCAGTTTTAAACCTCTGACTGCAAGGATGCCCAGCCAAAGTCTCTGAGTGATCAGATTAGTTTACATAAGACTTTTTCCTCACTTAAAAGAAAGTGCTGGGAGCTATCACTGAGGCATTTGCTTAATCACAAGTGCTTCAAATAAAACAGTTCTGTCGTCAGAAAATGAAGAAATGACCAAAAAAAAAAAAAAGAGAAAAATCATGTAAGATGTAATTTAAGGAGGGGAAAGAAAAAATAATAATCTAGCAGGGCACTGTAACAGGATTTCCTTATCAAGCCTTTCCCAGCTGCAGTCACTGTCATTTAGGCCATGCCAGTGACTGGTCCCATGCCAACCTAATACAAGTTGGTTCCACTTGTCACCCTTTCAATTTCCCTGCTGGACTCAGTTTTAAAGGGCATATTAGCATTATCAAAGTAATCTCTAAGATGTGTCTTGGTTCTCTTTTATTTTTCTTTTTTGTTGTTGTTTGTTTGTTTCTAAATCACATTAGTGGGAAAAATAATCAAGTGCTGGGAAGAGAAAAGAAATATTATTATCTTTGGGTGGCATCAGATGTTATGCTCTCAAATTAAATGTATTTTCTTCTCCTTTCAGAAGAATGTGAAGTATCTTCTCCAACACAGAAATCACTTGCAGAGAATGCTGAAAAATCCCTTTTGCAGTGCTAAATTCAAGTAATGTCCATCCCTGGTTATTAAATCGATTATCTGAAAAAAGCATTTTTTATGAACTTTTAGAAGACCCTATTTTTTTACTCAAAATTGAAAATATTCCAAAATTCAATATTCAAAATTATTCAAACACTCTAAATAGTGTAAAATGATGAGAATAACTGAAAAGGAGTGTCTGTCTGATGCCCAAGTACTTTTAAGAGAAGTGGGGTTATAGAAATACTAAAGCAACAGAAAATCTTATCTGCTTTTCCAGATATTTTGTAAATTCTGTCTAAAAGTAATTTTTTTAGGCTTTTTCTGAGAACTTTTTGAAGTTGCAGTGTTGGAGAGGCCGTGTTCTGTTCTTATATTATATTTGCTTTTCTTTCTTTAGTTCTTACTGAGATAATTAATGATAAAAATCTTTTGATTACCCAGAGAGGGTTTTTTTGTGTTCTTCACAAAGATAAGGGTTTGTTGTGTTAAAGAGAAGCTGAAAATGGGGCTGGGGACAGGAAGTGGCATTTGGGAAGAAATGATGAACAGAGGTGGCTCCACCCAGGAACCATCCAGAAAATTTCTCCTCCTGGAGCAGCTCAGTGTCAGGAGGTTCTGGGAACACAACTGGAAAGGAAAGTTGTCCTCTGCTTCTTTTGGATGAGGTGAATTATGAGATTGTGATTAGCTAAAGACTTCTGGGGAAGAGGAAAATCTGGATTTAATGTCTAGAAGTATTTGGGTTTCTGTGTTTCATTGCATTCTGTTTTGGAATCAATGTAATAAATACATTTCTTAAATCTTTCCTCTTTTGTCATCTCCCTTTTATTTTCCTCTTTTTCCCCTCTGAATCCAAATGCCCTGTTTGCATCCTTGATGAGAGAACCTCTTTTGCTCATGATTTTAGAGCTGAGTAGGCTCCTGCTGTAGCTGATTGTGCATCTGCAGAAATATTTCCACCTGGGAAGGAGGTGGGCAGGGAAGAGGTTGCTGACCCCTTCAGCTGCTGCTGCTGCTGCTGAATTCCCAGCCACAAGCTCAGCCTCTCCTCGCTTTCCTTCAGCCACTCCCTTCTCCCCCTTCTCTGGGCATCAATCTTTCCTTGGCAAGAAAAGGAATCATTGCTTGCTTTATTTTATCATTGCTTTCCTGTCACTTCCCAGATCATTTAATGGTGTGAAAGTTTATTTCATCTGTCTATCGGTGTATAAAATTATCTCACTAAAGGGTGCCATTTTTCTCTTCTCTGTTGTATCATTATATTTTCCCATTAAATACCCTGTAGTCAGGAGAATTTTGCCAGAAATACCAGGACTAGTGAATACTGCTGATATTGAATTTTACTTTCACTTGACTAAATCTAAAGGAATTCCTAGAGAATTGATAAGAGATTTTCTGCTTATCTCCATAGTCTTTGATTTATATCTGATCAAAAACATTCAACTTCAATTACTATTACTTTAAAAGCTTTTTTTTTAATATATCCCAGTTTTCCTCTCCAAAAAGTATGAGAAACATGAAGTTAAGGTGCCACAAGCCAACTAAAGATTAACATAATTGCTGAGATGTTTGATAGAAAAATAGCACAGTTTTTCAGTATTAGGTTTACAGGTGCAAATTCTGTTCCCACCACAGATGATGCCTAAGCTTAATTAATTTTAATTTATGGGGCATGCTGGATGGCACTGCTTCAGTGGGCATATTTTTGCTGAGCAATAATACCTCTTAATGCCCAGCTGGATGGTTTTGCATTATCACACACAACTTTTCGCCCAATGCTGGAACAAATAAATATCAAAACACGAGTGGGATTAATCTGAAGGCACTCTTGTGTTTTTAGAGCGACTGCCTGAATCTGCCTCAGAGAGAAAACTCAGTGTACTTGTTATCATATTTGAGCAATCCACGATGAGATGTGCCAGGAGTTTCCACAGACTCGATTCCACATTGCCTTGATTGCATTTGAATACTGCTTGTTCTCCTGAGAGCCCGCCTGGATGAGTTTTATGATAATTCTCATCTCTTCTACCTGCGAAAGGTGAAATTCGGCGTTGCTGGGAGGGTGGATCCATCCAGGATTTGCCATTAGAGAGCTCCTGTTTATTAATCTGCACGCAAACCACTGTGCTGGGAGCCAGCCTTTCCCCCTCAGCTCGGTGCAGGATCAGAAATTCCAGGGAATGTCTCGCCGGGGAAGCGCCAGAGGAGCCATCAGTCCCCGTGTATCAGAATGGAGTTGTGCCTGCAGCTCTGCTGCCCATCCCTGTCCCGCTGCCCGGCTCTCCTCCGTGTCCCACGCTCCGTGATCCCTCTTGGCTGCAGAAGGATTTGGGCTGGATATGGGGATTCCACGAGACCGAACTGAGAGATGCCACGGGTTACAGAGCAGGAGAGCCCCGGGGGGTGGGCAGAGGGGTTGGTTCTGGGCTGGTTTGGGCCCTGGCACCACGTGGGCAGCACTTGGGGCAGCGCCGGCTCCGCAAAAGCGGCTCCTGAGGAGCGGCAGCGGCTGCTGCCTCTGGCACGCTTCTGCAGCCTGGTGCAGGGATTCCGTGCTGAGGTCAGAGAGCAAGGGCTGGATCTCCCTGCAGCTGTGAGTTTTTATGGGCACGCCGGGTGAGTGGCTTTGTTTTTACTGTTGAGTTTAATGTTTATGCCTCTGTTTGCTTTCTCAGCGCAGAGACGGCACCGGATGAAAAGCCATGGGATGGATGGAAGAGAAAACCGCCTGGAGCTGGCTGGGCAGAGTGAAAGTCGATTTTCTACCCCACTGCTGGGGGTTATTTCAACATAAGGACACTGGGTCTGGCTCAGAATGGACCAAAAGCCACAGATAGCAGGTACAAGGAGCAGATTTTGTGTTCCACATCTCTTCAGGGTGCCAGGCCCTCCCTGTCTTCAGCCTTCTCGGAGCCTGGCCTCAGGCCACTGCACTCTGTGCTGTTCCCAGCTGCGCTACCCAGGTGATGGTGGGAGATGAAAGGAAAGGATGTTCAGAAAGCTTAGATACTTTATAAAAACCTTCCAACTTGTGCTGATTACCCAGGGGTCAGGAATGGCCTTGGCTGGGTGAACCAAAGCAGAGCTCCCTCAGCTCAGAGCAGCAGGATATAAGGATTTAAATTTGTCAAGCGTCCTGTTCCAATGCACAAAATCAATTTGCACAGAAAGTCAGGCACAGTCATCAGAGGCTGATTTTGGAGACGGGAGGAGCAGGAAAAAATAGGGAAAAGCACTGGGACCTCATCTTTGAAGAACTTCAGGAATAATTGCTGCAGTGGGCACCCAGTCCAGGACAGTATGTGCTGAACAGGAGCTGCCTGAATGTTTGTAGGATTTGCAGTTGAGGGGTGTGCAGCTCACTCAGATCCTCACACTAATGCTGATAGATGAACGGAGAATTTTAGGCCTTTCTTTATTGAGCCAGCATTTTTCTTGAGCAAAAGGATTGACTGAAGCAGCTCTGCCTTGATCTTAGCACATTTATTTTCTTGAAGTGTTTTTTTGGCTTTATTTTTTTTTTTTTTCATTTTGACTGGATAGGGGAAAATACTGTATTAGTGGGTAAATAATAATCATGAACAATTAATAGTTATAAATTGCCTTGCTGCACACGAGGAAGAGGCATTATCCAAGGATGAGCATTATCTCAGCACAGTCTCTGTTGAATTCACAAGTGCTGGGTTTTGGTTGGCTTAAAGTTTTGGTTGGAGTAAGATACTCCAGGTCTACTCATCCTCCCACCAGACAGCTGGTAGCAGATGCTGAAGAGGCTTTTCCAAATATCTTCATCTGGAAAGAGAGTGGCTTCTCCCTTTTCTTCTTTCTTCAGGCCGTAAGGGAGTTTTGGAAGTCTTTGAAAAAAAACAAACCAGAAGACCTGGAGTATTCTGCAGTTTACAGAGTGGTTGGAGGCACGTGGAAAAGCATCTGTTAGCTGGAGAAAAGCACTGGGAAGACGCTGGCACTTGTGTCCTCTTGGCCCGAGTTCAGCGTTAGAACTCCCTTCCGTGCTCCCGTGCTGGAGAAGTGTTTAACGTGGTTGTCAGGCTGCATGTACCCCCTTTTTGGTCCCCTGATTTGTCAGATGTTCAGCTCACCAGTTCCACAAGTCCAAAACCCAGCCGTGAGAGAGGCCCGAAGGCCTTGAATTCCCCGGCTCAGGCCCCGTGGCTGTGGCAGCTCCAAACACTTTTTCTCTGGAGTCACCAGGATTTAAAGTGGGGGATTTGCTCCTGGCTGGGAACAAACTGCTCTGGGTGTTGAATAGCAGCTCCTTATCTCCACATTCCCAGATGGGCTCGTGGATGTCCCACTTCTGATGGTTAGCATTGAATAGGAAGTTTCGCAAATGATTCTTGGCAGGAGCACTCATCACATTGCTATTGAGATTTATCTCCACAGCTGAGTTTTCCTTTGCTTTTTTTTTCCCTGTACCATGCAATTAAATGGATGACCATCCTATGCAGAAGGAAATGCTTCCATCAGAGATGAAAAGAACTCAGAGTGAAGCCAGCCACACACAGCACCGGGTTTTAAGCCAGCTTTACATCAGCTTCCAGAAGAAATGGAAAAAGAAATGCGTGTGTTAGGTGTTCCTGGGCTCTGAGATACCACACACATTTTCCTGGGCCACGTGCTCGTAAATGTACCGCATCCTTAAATCAGCCTTTTGGGCTGGAAAAGTACTCTAAAAGGAAAAAAAAAAGAGTTCTCAGTTTCTGTCATTAGGTAATGAGAACCTGTCTGTTGCCTTGCTGGCAGCAGTAAATATTTCCTGTCGTGTTCTTTATTGCTGTCTTAACAGCAGGACTCCCCAAACCGACTGGGCACTGCATTTTGTTTTGCAGGAGATTATTCAGAGAGACACTCTAGTGGCTGGAGAACCCTGTTGTATTCGCCAAACTTATCGTAACGTGTCTGTATTTTCTTAACGTGTTTTGGGAACAGAAATACTTGGGAATGAATTAACAAACCTGAATATCATTTTAGCTGTGCTCCTACCCACAGATGATGCACTCCTGGGTTTTTTTTTTTTTTTTGCTAAACAGAAATCTGAAAAATGAGGAATTTGACTCAGGAGAATGTTTTCAGAATTCTGGAGGATTCACTGTGGACTCTTCTGGTTTTTTGTGGAGGATGAGGAAATTCGCAGTCGGCTCTGGGGCTCGGAATTGGGGAATTTTGTCGTTCAAACACGTGATGTGTGCTCACCAGAAACCCGAACTCTGCTGTTGTTTGCCGATAGGTGGCACGAGTGCATTGCTGAGGTTTGCAGGTACAAACTGCAAATAAACGCCCGCGTTTAACTCGGTGAGGATGCAGCAGAAGGCGCCGTGTGAGCAGTCACTGATTCCCACGTAGGAACCACTGGCTGCAATCTGACGCCTGCTGCCAGGGATGAATGAGGCAATTTTGTTATAGAACGGAGAAAAAACCAGCAAAATGAATGGCTAATTGTTATATCAGACAGGAATGTACTTAATGTGGAGCTGTGTGAGGAAGGAATCACCTGAAATCAACCACAGCAGCATCACACACACAAAAAGGCGTTTTCTTATCAATTTACAAGCTTTAATTTATGGCTAGTCTGAAAGAAAAAAAAAAAGCAGCAAAACCAGCCTAAAACTCAAGTTTTAACTGAGGCCAGGTCCAAACCCTGCTTAAGGCTACTGAAAAAATAATGAAGTTTATTTGTAATTATGTACCAGTTGGAGAATAAATCTCTGCTGTGCACAGGTGTGGAGGGTTTATTCAGAGGAGCTGCATGATGGAAGAGTGGTAGTTCAGGGGGGGAAAGTGGAAGTGGTGTGGTGATTTATATGGAATTGCAGCCTTTGGAATTGTCCTTGCAGGCTTTGGTCCAGTCTGGTGCCTCTCCCATCCCAGCCCCACCACGGAGATCCAGCAGCTGAAGCATTTCAGTGTCCTCTTGTGCCCTAGTCATGAGTGCAGCACCAGCCTGAAACCACTTCTTCCCTTTGGCACATGGATTGCAGCCTTGGAAGTGGAGTTCAGGAAAAACTCACTTATAACTAACCTCAGCAGAGGGAAATATTTGCCTGAGTTGTTTTTATTTTTTTTTCCCAGGACTTTCTCAAGTGTTTTCTGGCTGTGATCTCTCCAGGTCTGGTCGCTTTCTGGAGATGATTTGTAGGCTGAAGAGCAGTTACCAGACTACAACAATCCTCATCTGAGATACCTCACCCTGCATTACCCGAGGGGTCAGTTAGAGGGTGAGAACTCTCCATCTGCCTTTGAAGCCTGGGAATTTATTTGGGGGGTAGGAACGGGAGCAAAGTGTTTGGGAAGGGCCCAGATCACGATTTTGATCCTTGCCTGGGTGTTCCTTTTCTTCACAGCCCAGGTCATCACCCTGGATTTGTTGATTCACAGCGTGTGAGCGGGATAGGGAAATTCTGGGAATTAGTGCAGGTGTGGGTATTTCTTAGTCCACTTTTGTCATGTTTGTGAACCTTCAGAATGGCAGCATCCACTCTTCTAAATAAATTTATTCTCTTTTTCCTCGTTGGAATCTAAATATCAGAATAAGATTGAGCTGCTCAGAGGAATTTGATACAACACACCTTTGAGGACAGGGAGCTGGGAAGGTTTAGGATTTGATTTTTAATTTCATCACACTTTTTCCAGACAACAGGGCCTAGACTTCTGCTGCTTTGCATGAAGATCTCCCTGTCCATTCCCCTCACTCAGAATTACCAATTGAATAAGTACTAATTATTCAGCCTGTTGGCTACGTGCAGCTTGTGGCAGGGTTGAGAGGACTTGGTGTGGTTGGGGTTGCTCAAGGCTGAGTTGTGGGTTTGTTGTCAGCTATAAAACACCCAAAATCTGGATCTTTCCAAGTTTTTAAGTGCATTTTCCAATGGCATTATGGAGGGGAGTGACACAGCACAGGGGAAATGCTGATGACGTGTTTCTACTCCTTCTCCTGGCCTGGTTTCCTTCAACTCATGCAGCTCCCAGACTGTTAAAATCACCAAATAATTGGTGTCCCCCAGCCTGAAGGCTGAGTTAGGTGTGTACTGTCAAGGCTTGACATCTTCCACTGCTTATCCCAGAAAGTAAAATTCTAAAAGTACAGTGGGAGGTGTCCCTGCCCATGGCAGGGGGGTTGGAATGAGATGGGCTGTAAGGTCCCTTCAAGGAGTTTAAAAACATTTCCTTAATGCAGGCAAAAGTTCGATCCCCATGTGGCAGAAATAGCAACCCTCCAAGGAATAGGAATTGCCATCATTAATCTCAGTGGGATGCTGGTTTTTGTGGCTAAACACTGAGTTTAATGTTTTTTTTTCTACTTTTTGTCACTTTATCATGCGGATTTTCAAGTGACGGTTTTGGAAAAGCAAATGTTTGTGAAGTTTTTAAACCAAAAAGTAATTAAAAATTGTCATAGAAGTCAGCTTGCTAGAGATCACCATTCTGGGATTGTGGTCAGTATTTAGCATTTAAAGACTTGCAGATTTTGCTCTTTTACCCCTAAAAATTTAGCAGCAGGGGTGAGAGAGCACAGAACTTGGCAGTTCTGCAGAGCACTGTGTTTTCTTTAGTGCTCCATGGAAAATGAAGCCCAGGTTTGGGTTAGAACGGACCTTAAAGACCATTTTGTCCCACCCCCTGCCATGGGCAGGGTCACCTTCTGCTCTCCCAGGTTGCTCCAAGCCCCATCCAAATAGTGAAATGGCCAGAACTTGAAATGGGTTTTTAATTATTTTGCTCAACAAAGAAGCTGATGTCACTTGAGCTCAACAAGTTACTTAAAATGTGTCCTGTATTTATAATAACAGCATCTGTTTACGTGGATTCAAAATGCAATGTCTGTGGAGAACTGTTCAAATTGATGGTAAAGCTGTGTTGGACTCCCTCCTCTAACCAGAATTCTTTGTTCTTTATTGTGTCTGATGCAGAAAAGTTAAATGTGAATCATAAATCGATTCCTATGGCTAGGGAGAAGAATAATTCCATTTATCTCAGTCCATGGGACTCTCATTTGTCTCACTCTGGGACAGTTGTCAGTGGAGCAGGGGAGTTGTGCTGAGGGCTGGGCAGGGAGGGAGGGTCGGTCTGGGCTCCTCAGGGGTGTGAGATCTGAGAGCAGAGGGGTTTGTGGTGCCCTGCAGGAGCTCCTGCTCTGCGGGGATTGGGGGCACACAGGGAATTTGGGGGTGAGGCCTGGGCTTGCTCAGCTGCCGGCTGCTGGTGAGCCTTGGAGGCTTTGCTCCCACCACCCAAGGGGCCATCTGCCTCCAGAAGGGAATTCCGACCTCGGTGGTGGCTGTGCTGAGGGTCACGTCTGACCTTTGTCATCTGTAGTGTACAGAAAGAATTTGGGGCCACCTGCTTCCCACCCTGGAGCCACGGCCTGTAGATGCAGGCCCAGTGGGGAGCCGGCGCTTTGCCATCAGTAAATGATGTCACTAAACACACTTTTATTTGATTTTTTTCCAGCCTTTCCACCAACTTTGCTGTTTTTCTTGGTAAGAAGTGCATGTCATTTCGTAGGAGAGAGAAGAACCCACACGTGCAGTGTTTTTCCCTCAGTGCTGCTGCAGTTTGCTGGGCCTCTTGTCGGTGTTTCCCTCCTGTTGTCCCACGTGAGCTCAGCCCCAGCAGTTCATAACTGGTGTCACATCAGTGACTCCAGCACCTGAATTAGGATCCAACTCCAGGTTTGTACCCCCTGGATCCCATCCCGTGGATCCAGCCCATCCACGCAGTGGAAGATGAGCTGTGTTCTGCAGGTCTGGCCAGCAGACCGTGAGACACTCCAGGAAAAATCACTGCCTGGGGGACAGAACGTGACATCCCCCATCCTTCTGTGCCAGCCGCGTCCCTCAGAGGGGACAATGTGACGGGACAAGCGCTTGCCACAGGGCACAGGAGGACCCACACCCCAGGGAGAGGGAAGGGGCTCCCTGAGAGGCAGCAGTGGCAGGGCATGTCCTGGTGCTTGGAAAAACAAAGCCAAACAGGGATTTTTTTTGGTTTTTTTTTTTTTTTTTTTTTTTTTTTTTCTTTCAGTCTAGGCTGAGCCTCCTGCTGCAAATTTATGGGGTTTTTAACTTGCTGTGCTACCTGTCAGTCTCGGAACAGATGCACAGCCTTCGGGCTCTCCGAGCTTGCCAGCTCCTGGCATCCTGCTGGGAGCTGTAGGAGGACTTTCAGTGGGAACCAGGGCAGCCTAATAATAGCAGCAGAATCAGTCGGAACCGGTGTTTGCACAAAGAGGCAGAAAAGGTAACCTGGAGTTCTGCTTGCTTGCAGGCAGCAGAAGGACGGAGCGGGGAGAAACCACAGGGCACTGACTGGAGCACTTGCTTGGCAGCAGGATGCTGAGTGCCTTGGCCAGGAGAAGCAGATGTTTGAATTTCCCCAAAGCTGAAAGAAGCTGTGGATCTGTAAAAATAAACTTTTCTAAGCTGGCGTGTTTCTGCTCAAAATGGACTGGGTCTAATTTACTTCTTGAGTAAAACCAGAGGGATAGAAAGGTGTATTTCTATTTTTTCTCTGTGTCATGACTGGAAGTTTCATAGTTCTTCACCTTAAAAGTTCCTAAGGGTTCAGCTCAGCTGTCTGGTCATAAACCACGTGTTATTTGAGTGAGGGCATTGCGGGGATGATCAGTATAAAGCTGTTTTGGACCTTTTCCTTCTGATCCTTTAGCAGGAATGCAGCCTGTGTGACACCAGGGGACATCTGAGCCACAGTGCAGCTGAGAGTCCTGACATTCCATAAAGAACTGCTGGCATGGATGCTGGGACACTGGGCTGAGAAAACCCTTCCCACCTGATGTCCTTGGCAGGTGTAGTGACCAAACGGTTTGGTGTTGCTGGGTTTGGTTTTGGGTTTTTTAAGGACATGGCTGGAGCTTACAGCTGCTCTAAACTTTAAGTTTTTGCCAAGGAGGACTCCTTTTTAGGGGGGGAAAAAAGGAGATAATATTGAGATCAGAATTGACAAGACACGAGAAAAGAGAAATCAATATTAATGTAAGCATCAGAACATTTTAATTTTGGCATTTGAAGGAATAATGGGAATTCTTGATCAGAAACACCATCTGCCAAGGCAGTCTCCCTCAGCTGGTTGTGGCAAATTGAGCAATGGTAAATTATTCTGTATATTTATTTCTGGTTCTGGAAAGAATCCCACAAATTATTCTTTTGTAAAGATTATTCATAAATATCTCCGAGCCATTCCTGCCTTTTCTTTCCTCCCAGCGTTCTGTGTAGTAGGAATGGACTGGAGCAAATTTATTTTCCAGAACTGGGGGAGGATCCTGTCTCCTGTCAGGGGAAGCAGGGATGGAAATAGAGCTTTGGGCAGAGCAGCTCTGGGAAAAAGTCCAAAAAATCTCCCTGTGCTGACTGACTCCCAGGGATGCCACCTTTCAGTGGAGGTTGTTTGGGAAAACATCATCAGCAGTGCTCAAAGCTGGACTGCAGTGTTCTCCTTCTGGGAATTTTGGTCAGGAATTGATGAAAAATTCTGGGGAAAAGATCCTGAAAGGCCTTTAACGTGAAGAGTGAGAAACTACGTGCTGGCAGTGGTGTTGTCACGTGTGTTTCCATCTTTTCTAGGGGAGCTGGGCCTTCCTAGGGCCTCAAACTGCAGCTTTGGGCTCTTACAAAGATTTCTTTTTTTCTTTTTTAAAAAAGGATTACTGATGCTGTTTTCTGCAGATTTTTCTCAGACCAGAAGATTGGATTTGGTTAAAAATGTCCCCCCATATGCCTGGGGTGGGGGTGATGAAATAGAGCCTCTCCAGTATTTTCAAGGCCAATTAATTTTTTAATTAACTGAAGTACACTTGAAAATATAAAACATTCATTTGTGGAAGTTGGTCTGTTTCCAGTTATTGCTGGATTCATTTGGCAAGTCATGTTTTTTAAAGTAGAAAATTAAATTTCTCGTGCAGAATGACAAATTGTTTCCCTTCCATGGAAGTCTTCAAGCTACTTCTCTTTTTCTTTAGATTTTGTTGTAATTTGTTGCGTTCAGATTGGCACCATCTCTGCTGCTTTGATTAAAAAGTGTACTTAATTTGAAATAAAACTTCATTATGGTTTTCAGTGCTTGGTTCCAAATAACTTCCAATTTCCATCAGTTTCTTGAGCATTTTTCCCAAATGGCCCTTGGTTTGACTCCTGCAGAATAACCAGGCCCCATCCCCACCAGGAATGTGCCAGCAGTGCCCATTGCCCGAAGCTGAAATAATATCAAACTATTTAGTGATGTTTCAGTTCCCTTGTAAATTGAAATAATAATGAAAATGTTTTGCAGTTTGCAGATGTTCCTGTAATTTTTTTTTTTCTGGAATTTGCTCTGTGTGTGTTGTCACTGGGGTAGGAAAAAAAAGGGTTTAACTTATGCTACCAAAATTAATGTCAAAACTAATTGACCTTCATAGGCAGATAATTTTATGCTTCTTTGAACGTGGTCTGTAGGATCACCCCATGAATATCACGTTCATTTCACTTCTCAGAAATTACTTTTTTTCCCCCTATAAAAACTCCTACAGTGACTTCACAGAATAAAGAAGAGAATAACGGAAATCTTAATGTTTCCCTCTTTTTTTTGGTTGTGGAGTCGACATTGAGCTGTGTGAAGCTCGTGGTGCAAAGAAAAAATGGCTTCCTCTCGAAAACAGTGGTGTAAAAAGGGAAGTTGTGTTTAATAAGGAGAGTGGTTTATTTCTTTTTTAGAGATTTTTGATATGTGGAATAGCTGATGTGGTTTTCCCAGACTGGTTTTTTTGCTTTATATATTTACAAAGAGGGAAAGAGAAAATGTAATTTCCATCTGTGCTAAAGAGAGGAAGGAAGGAGGGAAAGAAGGAAGGCAGGCAGGCCCTGGATCCTGAAACAAAAGTGGTGTCAGACGAAAAATAATCTCCTAAAATTTGGAAAGATTTCACGTTTTGGAAGGTCCCTCCAACCCAAACCATTCTGTGATTCTGTGTTGATGCAGTAGTGGAAAAAAAACCAACAAAAAATGCAGGCCCTGTTGCCTTTAGTGGCAGATCCTTAAATTATAGCAGATTCATGCCTCTGGTGCATTTTTAATGTCGTGTTTATCACATCATCTTTATGGGGCTGTCATTAGGGATTCACTGCGGTTTCCTGTGTACATCAGGGTGTTCAGGAGTTCATAACTCAGCCCTCTTAATTTGTGACACGCTGAAACCCTGCAAATAAATTGTCCCTCTGTATGCAAATTGTCCTGGGTGCTTTAGGAGCTTCGGTTGATGGAGCCTTTTGAAGCTCTGCTGATGAAAACGCCCACAAAGGGTCAGATCTAAAAATCCCCAAACGTTGTCAGCTTCAAGCAGTGGAATTCAAAATCACGACCCAAGCCCCCAGCTGGGACACTGCTTATCTCCAGAAATTCCTCTCTTTTTTTGCCTAATAGTTATCTTTGCTCCAAAAATAAGGTTGTGGGTCTCCAGGTCTCTGAAGGACTGGATCTGAGGGCCCTGCCCAGAGCAGGCCGTGTCTGCATGGACAGACCAAGGAGGAAAGCTTTGTGAGTAGTAATAATACAAATGTTATATGAAAATATAAAAAATTATAATAAAAATGTGCCTGTTCTAGTAAAGGGAAGGTCTGGTTTGAACCTCCCTTCCCAGTCAGGGGAAACATGCAATTTTACAATTTTAGAAAGATATTTAGTTTTGTAACGAGTGTTTAAGTGCTACTCATGGTGCTGGTACCGAGGTGGGGAGGTTCCCCACGTATCTGGAGCTGGATCTGGGCTCTGAGTGGGAGCTGATGGATCAGAGGAGAAGGACGAGCAGAGAACCTGCTTTGACAGGCTCGTTGTGGCCACAGCCAGAACAGCAAGCCAAGGGTTTCCCCATCGCCTGTGACTCACTGCTCTGGTTTTTTAAGCCTTTAATACGTACAGGTCATCAAGATTTCCATTTTTAATGTGTTTGCAAAGCAGCTACCTGTGCAGGCAGGAGCCTTGATAAACTTCCTCCAACCTCTTGTCATGGAAAAGGTTCTGAGCACAAAGAGGAACATTGCATATCTCTGCCTGCCAAACGGATCCTTGGCAAGCTGTGCCTCAGCAATTCCGATTTGTTTCCATTTAATTAATGAACACTTTCCTGCTTTGTGATTATTGTCCTTGCCTGAAGTTGTTCCCATTATAGAGATGAATAAATAGTTCTTGACATTAGTTTTTACCTGCTTTGTAATTTGTTACACCATCAGGGACCTGCAGCTTGTCCTTGCTTTGAGTTCCTATTAATTCTGTTTATTTTTGTCTTTTTTATGATTTCTGTTTTGTCCTTCAGAGTTTTTAAAAAAAATAAATCTTATCACTGGTGCTCTTTTATTGCTAATACAAATATCTTTCATCTTTTTTCCTTTGTCGTGGAATATATTTCTTTGACTGAGGTAGGAGGTTCTCTTCTCCTTATTTCTGTACCTCTTCCAGGAGCTGTTTGTGCCACATAAACATTTGAAAGGAAGATAAAAAGGAAGCTAAATTAACACAGGCCTTACTGAGTACAGCAGAGGAGTTCTCCCGTGTTGCTGTGAGTTTTGTATCTCTGTTCTGCTTCTCTGAATGTTTTTATAGACGCTGGGTTGTAAGATTTGGGCAAGGGGAGATCTCGGCTGTGGCGTGAGGAGGCTCCAACCCCAGGGTGTGGTTTAGAGTCACGGAATGGTTTGGGTGTGAAGGGACCTCAAAGCTCATCCCAACCTCCTGCCATGGACAGGGACACCTCCCTCGTGACTCTGGAGCACGAGGGATGGCAGCGAGCTGTGGCTGGAGCACATTGCCGGGGACAGCTCGGGGAGTGGCTGCCAACAGCCGGCAGAGCTGCGCTGTGTTCTCCATTTGTAAATTATCAATAAATGGCTTCTCCAGTCAATAGATAAATTATTTACAAAGAAAACAGCAGGTTCTAATCATCTCCAGATTAATGCCTTCCTGGCAGTGCCTGTCTTAACACAAATAATTGCCTTGGCACGTGCCAAGCTGTCCTGTGGATTTCAGCAGCACGAGGCCACCTTGCACGAGCCGTCAGCCACAGGTAACACAAATCCCTCACCTTCTTGGGGCTTTAAGCCCCGTGTCCCATAAATTTGGTGCAGAACAGATAGCTCTGGCCACCATAAGGGCCAGGCATCCCAGGATTGTCCTGAGCAAATTGCACTCACAGCTGTGCTCAGCGTGTCCCCATCAATGATGGATGAGCACTACATTCCCTGCACTGAGAGCAACCCAAGTTCAGTTCTTCAGGAGTCGCTTCCGTGTCCCTTTGGAAACTGGGGGGATGTTGCTGAAGTGGGTGAGTCGGTTCAAATGAGAAAAAAATAATAAAATTCCCAGCAGGAGCTTTCTTTGACTTGATTTGAATGCTTGAATATGGACACGTTGGAGTTTGCTGTTGTTTATTCTCTGCACATAATTCATTCTGCTTTACCCTGAATATATTACTTGAGACTAGCAGGAACAGCAGAAGGAAAACTTGTTTGCATGAGTGTAGCTGGATTTCCTGGCTAATAGGACAAATTCAGTGCCAGGGGACTGGGAGGGAGCAGACTCAGGGATGCTCAAAGCCTCAGTGAGACAAGAAGAGGTCATGTTAAATAAATGTGTGCATGTGACTGTTTCCTCCACAGGGCTGGTCACAGCTTCATAATACTAAAATCCTGTGACAAACTAATGAGAATTTGGAATTATCCAAAATTATGCCTGAATGTCTTCAAATCTTTTGTCTAAATGTCTTCAAATCTCACTGAACTGAGGTTGGATTTAAAATATTATGGAAGAGTTAAATCAAAAATAGCCACTGAGGTGTGAGTTTTCCATTTTGAGCCCCGGCTCCTTTTGGGAACAGGTTTGTTGGTCCTCGCATGTACTGACAGATTGCAGAGCTGCAGTGGCAGTTTGAAGTGGAGTTTATCTTTTTGAATAAAAATGTCTTTAGGAGGGAGAAAAACTGGTTGTTCCTCTCTCTGGATCCAGCAGTTTTGTCAGTGCAAACAGTTTCTGTTCACTCAGCTATTAAGGAAATAGTGATTAGGCAAAGTAAGAACTCCCATTGTTTTGACAGAGACAGAAAAATAAAATACTTTAAAAAAACCTGGGTAATCAGAGGATAATAGAATAGGATTGGTAATTCAGCACTTTCTTTGAGGAAAATGGGGTTTTTTTGAGCCTTCATGAGAGTCTAGCTTCATCTTCTCTGAGATTTTTTCCAGTGGGTGCTTATCAGTGAGGAACCCATGGCTGCAGCTGCAGGAGGGTTCCCCTTCCACCAGGAGAGTCTGGGAGCACCTGAAATGCTGCCAAAAATCAGATGTGGAGATCCTGTGATCTCCAGCATCCTGCATTTCTCCCTTGGTTTAGGGAATCTGTTTTGATTTCAATGTAAACCTTGAAATACTGCATTTTTTCTGTCTGCAATCACATTCCTGGTGTTGGTGGTGGGAGGTTCCCAGGCAGAGGAATACAGTGTTCTGCTGAAGGCTGAAATATATTTAGGCCTTTGTTAAGGAAGCTTTGGTACAGCTTCAAAGCCTAAGGATAGGAGCTCTCACAACCTTTAAAGCACGTGGAGAAGATTCTGTGCCTCTTAATAAATTCCAGTGTAGAGAGAAGAAAGAATGGAAAATTTATGGGAAGATCTAATCCATGGCCAAGTCTGAATTATGGAATTTCAAGACATAAAATCAGTTCGGTATCATTTTTTAAGTTTATCTGTAAAGCTGGGTCATAGATTTTGAGTAGAGTGCTTTTAATAAAGGTTATTGCTTTTATTTAATAATTGATAAAAATGTATTTTTTAAAAAATTCCTAACTGTAACTCCTCAGTTAATCCTCACTTTAGTAATTATCCTTTAAATTATCCTTTAAACCCATGTTTTTAAATGTTGCTGTGATCTTTTTGGCAATAGATGGCATTAAAATTAAAATTATTACATTAAAATATGTCCATAGACATCTCTGGTGAGGTCAGAAAATACTGGCATTTCATAGGAGGCTGTGACAAGAGAACCAAACTTGAGGAAATTCTGCTGTCACCTTGATGTTATCCCTTGGCATTTTTGTTGCAGAGCCATAGTTAAAACTCTAAGGCTGTACATGCTCTCCTGGGAGAGTTTATTTTCATCTTAATTTGGTGTATTTTTAAATAATTATTTCCATTTTATTTCAATTTATATCTTATGAAATACCTTTTTTTTTTTTTTTTGAAGATCAGAATTTCTTTTTTTTTTTTTAATCAGAAATCCGAATCTTCATGGATTATGAATTTATGTTGTAAAATAAGGTGCTGATTGTTTCTCTTAGCAGTTGTTTATTGTGTAATATGAGCTAAGTCACTCACTGCTCATTCAGAAAGAGACACAATTTTGTTCTGGAGATGTTGCTTTTCTTCTTGGGTTTATTTTATTATGCTTTGGGAAATATTGGCTGAAATCAGCAAAAATATTGATCACTGTTACTTGTGGCGTGGCATGGGTTCGGTCAGGCTGCTGCATCCCACGGGGAGTTTAACCAATAACTCAGGAAGGAAAAGTCACCTCTGTGGGAGAGGTCACAGCTGCAAGTTTTGGTCTGGAAACTGCCTCTTCGTCAAAACTTAAATTTAAAAGTAGTAATTTAGAAATAACAAATAGTCTTTCCACACTCGTGGAACAGATTGCTAAGAAGAAACCAATTAAATCCTCTGACTGATTTTACTGATGCCTAGAACCAGCCAGAACATTGCAGTCACTTTTATCGGTGAATAATTCACGTCCTACAAGTGAAAAACCCAACAAAACTAAACCAAGACGGGTAAATATCTGTTTTAAGAGTTTAACAGCTCATCTTTTGGGTAAGACTATTATAAAGTCATTTGGAGGGAGAAGCTCATACATAAAAATGAATGTTGCCATGCAACAAGTGCTAAAGAAAGAACCACAAGATTTAAGCCTTAATTAATTTCCCATAGCAGCTGGGAATGTTCAGGAAGAAGGAAATTCTGAGGCAGCAGTGTTAATTAAGGCTCATTTGCCTGAAGTCTGTGGCCTGTAATTGATAACTTTGATGTGTGATGTGATAAGAGGTCCAAGAGATGTTTACCATGATTGTAGCAATATCAGTGGTGGTTACTATTTAGGCAAGAAAAACTCTGCTTCTCTGATTTGTTAAAACTGATTTGCCAGGCTGTGGGGCCTTAGACAGAGCCTGGCTTTGTAGAGAAATCAAAGAGAGATTTTGGGGCACAATGAACCTGTTGCTTTTCCTTTTTGTGATTGAGTTCTCTGTAGATAAACCTCGATTCATCCATCGGGCGGGGGGCAGGAGCACAGAGCCTTTGGTGAAGCTCTCAGATACTGAGGTGAGTTAATGACCATAAAAGCATGGAAGTATAAACAGGAGTGCTTTTCAATTTAATCTGCACATTCTCATCTTAAACTCCCCAGTGAGGAGCTGAGGCATGCACAGCCATGGAAGTGATTTAATGGATATAAACAGAGATTCTGGGTATTGGTGGCATCCGGGAGGAAATATTCCTGCAGTTGGATCATACCTTCCTGGGGCATGTTGTTTTTCTTCCTGGAGGAATTAATCTTTGCCTCATGGAAGACAAATGATGAAGGAGGTGAGTTCTCTCCGAGCCACTGAAACGATGGTTAATTTTTGGGTGCTTTCCAAATGATCCGTGGAATAGATGAACATAAAGGTTAAGTTCTGTTGCATGGCTGTGATGCAAAGGGCAGGTTTCTAGTCTAGCAGATGCTGAAGCAAGCGGAGACATCCCATTCCAGGAGCTGACACAATTATGGATTAGGTAGGATTAGGGAACATTTGCTTCATTTCTCTGTTTCTCTCTCATGCCCCACCCCAAGTGCCTTTGCCCATTGTTCCAAAAACCCTCTGGTTTCTGGTGACTGCGAAGGCTCCTCTGAATCCCAATGGCAGTGGCAGGGGCTGACTGAGTCCTTGTTGCTTTTGACCTTCACTTCAACTTCAAGCCCTGGGAGGAGTCTCTATCTTGAAAGGATTTTTATCTTTGCTGTCACCAAACACGACGCGTGTTTGCTGGGAAAGGACAGGAGCTGTGCTGCCTTATCTCACCCAGCAGAAAACAATATCAGCCCCGATAACCCTCCCCTTTACACCCTTATCTGCTTCAGAATCAAGGTCTGCCCATCGTGTTTGCACTACTGGGTGTATTCCATGGTGTCCCGTTGGCTGGGACTCTGCAGGAAGTGGGAACAGCCATTGCCAGGGGCACGCGTCCCTCGGAGATGATTCCAAACATACACTTCAGAGATTAATAGATAGCATAAAATAAAATTACAGATCAGTGTGGCAGAGGATCATTCTAATGTGTTTGTAATCACTCCCCCAGCCACTGGCCTATCACTGGGGCTATCTCCCTTACATATTGCCAGGGTTGCTTATCTGGAGGTAGCACAACAACTCCCTGAGCGTTTTATCGCCTCCTTTAAAAGTGGAGTCAATTACAACTCCAGATTAAAATAGTGATGTACTTCAGGGAGTAAAAATGATCTCCCGTGGTGTGTTTTCTGAAATTGCTGGTAGGGCCTGGCTGAGTCATAACTCAGAACTTAATGAAATTAGTGGAACGGCTTTGGAGTCGATCTCATCGCGGGGTGGGGTGGGTGCAGCTTCCTCCTCCACTGATGACACGGACGGGGCCTAAAGTCAAGAACCAACCACAAGAAGGACAAAGAGGATCCATCTGCTCGACATCAGAGAGATTCAGCCTGTATATTAAACAAAAATTGTGGGGAAAACGTGAGAAGAGCTAAGCATCTTACTCTGAGCCAGTAAGTCTGATAATAGCAGAACACCTTAGTGCATATTGCACAGATAGAATGGTTCCACAAAGAGAATGCAGAGGGGAGAACATTAATGACCCTCAAATAAGTGTAAGGTTGTTGCAGAATCTTCTGGGTTTCCTTTCAGGGCAGACTGGGCGAGAGGCACTGAACTCTTAATTGCACCAGAGACATTTTAGATGGTAGGAAAATTTTCCTAATGGGTCAGAGGGATGTACCAGAGCAATGGTTTTGACTGAGAACGGGTTGCTTTTGTTCCTTTTCAATCAGCTGTGTGTTCTTTTGTGTAGCTCTGTGATCTGCTAAATGGCCGTGCTCAAAATACATACTGCAGCTGTTTCACAAACCCCTCTGTATTTACAGGTGGGTGTGCTGAGACCCCTTCATATCCCACTGCAAGCAGATTAAGAAAAAATATCCTTAACATCAGGGAATGTGTGAAAGGGGGGAAATAGGTTTGGATTGTGGTATTTTCAAAACACAAGTTTCTGAACGTTTTGTTTTTAAAATTTGGGTTTCTTAAAACTTTACTGTGACGTTCTTGATCAGTTCTAATCATTCCTGTACCTCCACAAGAAAGAGAGACATCTGTGCCTGTTCAAATGTAAAAAGGTTTGTAAGCTTTTTTTTCTCAATCTGAATCTTGGCTCTTATTCCTTAAGTTGTTGGTTTTTTTTATTCTTCAGGAGTGAATCCAGTTCAGTCCACATGAAAGTTACATGGCAGAAAGGGAGATTACTGGCCATGTCTTAACATAAAGATAAAAAAGGGTTTTCTGGCAAAGGAGGTCAGAGGTGGTAAAAGGCAAAATTGACCTGTAAACGTTATTGACTTGAGTAGGGGGAGCAGAGTGTGGGACGAGGTTGAGAAGCAAAGGGTCCATGCAAAATGCAGCTTCAGAGCCCTTAAAATGCACCCTGAGGCCAGAGGTCGGCCTGGAACTCAGACTTGAGAGTCTGTTCCAGTGACAAGTTACATAATGTGAGATATTCTGAGGCTTTCCAATGAGGTGCCAGCTCATTTTTAGATGTTGCCAGATTATTCAGGTTTCACTTGGTGTGACAGTCTTCCAACTCAGATTGCCTTCATTTGATCTGCATTACTCAGAAAGGAGACACGGAACAATTGGGTTCTACATTTAGAGAGCCAAATTCTGGTGGAGTAAGGTGGAGGAATAGTGCCTGCAGGCCTCAGTCTGGAATAATGAGGGTGAAGCAGCTTTGCAGGAGCTGGGAGATAATAGATTTAGGGAGTTAGCAATGTACATTTTGTGTCATATTAAGAAAAATAAAATCATATATATATATAAGTATAGTATAGGTATCTGGGTTTCACTTCAGTCAAGATGCAAAGAAAGAAATAAATGTTATTGAAGAATTTCCTACTTGATAAACAGGAAATATTTATATCCATGGATGTAATGATTTCTTTCAATCTAAGTTAAAACGTGTTGACCTGAATTGTTTGTTCCTGATGTTTCCTTTTTCAATAAGTTTATCATAAAGGAGTGGTCTCCAGGATAAAATCTGGGGGAATATAAACAGGGACTGTTTGTGTTGTTTTCAGAATGGGATTAAGAACAGAATTAATCATTATGGTCATAGCAAAACAAATACATTTAGTAAAGCTAAAACCTTTTTTTTGGCAGTTCTATCAAAATTTTGGTAAAGAGGGATGGGAATAGATCAAAGCATGAGGCGGGAACTGGAGCTGGATGTAAGGGACAGAGCTGGACAAGGAGATCTGAACCAGGCACGAGCTGGATGATGCAGCTGAGACAAAGAACTGGGAAGAGAGGATGGAAAGAGAGGACTGGCTTAGCCACATCCAGATCCAAACTGTTGAGTGTGACGTGACAGGGACACAGGAGAAGGACACAGGACAGGGACACAGGAGAAGGACACGTGACAGGGACATGCCCACCTTGAGAGAATTCCCTGCAGTGCCAGGTACTGAGGGAGTTCTGAAAGAGGGGATATTTTGGGCAGGGTGCGCTGGCTGAGCGCTCAGCTCCTGGGGCTGTTTCCTGCTTTTCAGACCTGGCAGGTTTTTTTCTCCCCAGGAAATGATGCAGATCACTCTTTGGCGTTTGGCTTTCACCGGTGGTTCGGTGCTGAGAATATTTCAGTGGAGCCTTGAGGCGGGAACTGGAGCTGCATGGTGCAGGGAGATGGGCTGGCAGCCCCTCCAGGTGTTTAGGCACCGACACAGGGACCAGTTTTTCCATCTGAACTGCTGACTGTGTGGGTCTGAGAGAGGGGGCTGTTCTCCTTGTGTTTTATCAAAGAAGCTTTGGCAAACTAATCCTCAGGCAGGCACTGGCTGCTGCTCACTCCCAGCAGGTGCAGGGCAGGTGATAAAATAAAGGTGCCACAGAGCTTTGGATTCTTTCTAGGGCTGGTTTAGCTCCCACAAAATTCAGCCAGAGCCTTGCCATTGATGTGGAAGGTAGTCATGGACCTTTTATTCACTGTGGGCTCACTACAAGACGTGGAGTTAAATTTTGTTGTTGATCTTGGTGTTGTGTCTGCTCAGCAGACCTTTGTTGTGGCTTTGGAGAAGGATCAGGAATTAAACTCTGTGGGAGATGAGGAGGTGCAATGCTCTTGCTCAGACTGAATTTTAGAAGTCTTCCTTCCTCCTGTGGCCTGCCTCCCAACACTCAGTTACTGGTGTTCCTGGTTTATTCCATGACCCATTTTGCCTTCAATGACAGTGACAGCACCTTTGCTCAGCTCAGGAATTCGTGGCACTTGCCTTGACTCCAGCTCCAGCCCCAGCCCAGTTTCTGCCTTGCACTGTGCTGACTGCTGCACTTTCAGACATTTGATTGCCAATGGGTCGCAGGACCTCACATCCCGTTGCCTTTTTAAGCTGAGTTCTGGCTTTCAAAGTGCACAGATAAAACAGCAAGAGCCTGAGTCTCGCAGCAGTGGAGGAGCTGGAGTGTCTGAGGATACTTTCAGTGAGAGTCTGAGAACACTTTCACTCAGTAATTCCAACTGCACTGCCTCCTTGGCAAATCCTGACACGTGGGTTGGATACGTGGCAGCGGGATGAACTTTTAGTACATTGCAAGGCTCTCATCCACCGGGCTTGTTGGTACTTAAAATAAAATCTTGCTGCCATTTCTTGTGGTTTGAAATTCTTCACAGTCAGTCTGCATTTTCAGAGCTCTTCTGCTCCATCACACCTCTGGCAGAGACAAAAACTTGATGTGAGCTGTGCCATTCTGTGGAAATTTGTACCCAAACCCCACCTGGGCTTTGATTGGAATTTTTATACACCTTGCACCAGTTTTTCCCCCGTCTGTTACTTACAATAATTGGTATTTCTCAATCAATAAATTGCTGCTTGCATTTGTCAAAGCCCGTGAAAATAAATTCAGGCAAATTGAGTTTCTGAGGCTTTTAAAATCAGTTCAGGGTAATCCTGTGGCCTGCGCTCCACTGGAGGCTTGGTGATCCCAGCTGGTGCTTTTACCTTGGAGCCTGTGCATGGGTGATGCCTCCGAGAGTACAAATGAGAAAAATGGGGATGAACAACCCCCAACATGCAAGATCTTGCTCTTTTCCCCCAAAATAATTAAACTCATTCCATTTGGTGAATCACAGACAACACAAAATCCCTTCCATATGACCCAGCTGCTGCACTTTACTCTAAATTTTCCATAAAATGAATAAACTATACCCACGAGTTTCGTTCAACATTATAATTTTCCTCTCTGAAAAGCTTTTGATAAGTAGCTTAATACAAAAACTGTGTAGTTATAGGGTTTTTTTCCTTTAAATTTTTTTGAACAGAAGCCTCCATCCTAAAGGAAGGAATTTATAAACCTTGATAATCTCACTTTAGTCCAATGTTTAATTAATTTTTATTTCAGTTGCTCACTTTGAGGGAATCTGTTTTGCAGGAAGAAATAGAAAAGGGGAGCATTGTGAATTCTCTTTAAATAGGAAAAAAAAAGGCACGAAAACAAGCCCATAGGAGAGCAGTGCCTCCATTCAGAACAAAATCTTTTTATTCAAGTTTCTTTTAATGAAAACCATTCAGCTTTGCTGCTGGTTTTGTTACTCTGAGAGGTGGAGAGCGTGGATGTTTTGCAGGGCTGCTGGACCTCGAAGCGAGCTGAGCACAGTGGGTGCACCCTGGCTGCACTGAGCTGGAACCTGAACTGTGTCATCAGTGAATGGATTATTTGCCTGCGCCTCTGGGGCAGGGAGCAAAATCAGCCCAGCAAAAAAACCCCAATTTACACCCAAATGCTGAACCTGGCCCCAGAGACCTCTCCTGCAGATCAGAATTCCAGGACAGTAAGAGATGACTGTAGGGAATATTTCCGTGTGAAACAAACCCTGGGATTGCTGTTGGAGGTAACCTAAAGGTAAATTTAGGATTTTGTCCCCGTTCCTGCAGCTTTCTTTAGGACTGAGTGTGTGAGGTCAGGGGCTTCAGGGATGGGGGAAAAAAGCAGATGCTCTTTTGCTGACTCCTGACTTTAACCTTTGGTGAAAGAAGTAAAATTCAGTACATCTAGTGAAGATAATGAACTTGGCTATGTTGAACACGTCAAAACAGGAAGTCCCAGGTTATAATTTGCTTTTAAATAATGGCAAGAAGAGAACTGTTCCTTTATCTTGGCTGTTTCTGAGGTCTGGTAACCCGGGGTGAGTTCCATGTCAGCAAACCAATGAAAAAAGCTGCATTAACCACTGAAGACTAAAGAATGTAACTTTTGCTGGCATTTTCAAGACCTTTGGAAAGATTATGATAAATCCACGGATGACCACTACCAGATACTTACCCCAATATCAGAGAAACACGCTTTTAAAGCTGCCAAAGATGTGTATTTCTTGCTGTGTGCAGAAAAGGCCTTGATGCTGTGCAAGCACTGCTGGGCAATAATAAAATCAGCATTATCAAGAAGCAAAAAAGATTTGTCTCTATTCCTCCCAAGGCTACAACTTCAGAATACCTGTAAAGATTTGGATCTGTGAGTGGAAACAGCTGATATTGAGGTGTTTAGCTCTCCTTTTCAATTATTTTTTTTCAAAGTTACTTAAAATCCTCATGGGAATTTCAAATACAATTAAGAAGCAGAAAGTTGAAATACCAAAATAGGTTCCTGTGTGTACTGAAAGGTCTTAAAAGTTCAGGTTCTGGTGGGCTGAGGCCTATTTCAACGAGGAACAGTCTTTTCTCTTTGATTTATTTATTTTTTTGTTGTGATTTCTTTGTGCAAGGTGAGGACATGGTGCTGGCATCTGGGGGAATCGTGGTGCTGTAGGAGGATGAAATCCTTTCCCATTTTTTTCCTAATGGAGCACCCAGGGCTGTCAGTGTGGGTTTGGTGTTGCTTGGGAGCTGAGGATCTGTTTTTCTTTTCCTTCGTCTAAAATAAGACACCTCTGAACAAAGGTTCATTTAACATATCTAGAGGAGATAATAAAACTTTTTTTTTTCTATTAATTAAAGTTTTCTGAAGTGGCATCGTGAGATTTACTGATGCTAAAAGCAAAAAATAGCTTGTAGATTTTTTAACAAAAAAAATTAAATTCTGTTCTATAAGCTGACAGACCCTGAACTGATGAAATGGCAGGTTCTTTTTGTTTTTTAAACTTGTGTTTTTAGCTGTGTTGGAGCCTTTCTCTGTAGAGCTGTTGACTTCTGTGGTGTCACCAGACCACGGCAGAGCTGTGCTGCCGTGGGTGTTAAATAACTTCATTCTCAGGCACATTTGTGGCAGTGGGAACATTTTTAATAAGGTGCAATTAAAAATCAGCCAGCAGCGTCCCGTGCCTGTAATGCTGCCTTTCAGAACTGGAAGCAAATATAAATATCTGCTGTGTTTTTCTTTGTTAATCCGTTTTTCTTTGGGCACTTTCAGTTGGAACAGCGACATTGACTCGCCGGCTGCAGCATCGATAAATACGTGTTACATTTATCTCAGACCTGTGCAAAACAGCAGGAATCTGGATGTTAAACACTGTATTTACAGAGCTGCCGTGCTCCAAGCCGTTGATGGTTATTGAGATTTTTCCCCCTGATGCTCTACTGGAAGATCCTGTTTTCCCCAGGTGTCTCGGGAAGGCGGAGAGGATTTGTGTGTGGATGGAACATCTCTGAACAGCAGCAAGGAGAGGCACGTTAAGCAAGGATGAAAATAATGAAAGATCATCGTGGCCAATGCATCAATTACTTCTCTTGCCTTGGCCACTTTTCTTCCGTGAGGAAAGCGGTTTCTGAGAGAAGGGAATTTAACAGGTATTTCCCAAGAAAATTGGTGATATGTGCTGCTCTGTCAAAGCTGATTTACTGGTGACAGCCGCTTTATTCTGATTTGTTTCTCCAGTCAACCATCTTGAAAAAATATTTTGTGCGGTTGACAGATGAGATTGTTTTTAGTTAAAAAAATTGAGGTTCTTGTCTTGAAAAGTTCAGGAGAAATTGCAACGTATCGAGCCTGTAAAATTGAAGTTTGACTTCAATTCCATCTTTTTTTTTTTGGCCTCAATTCCATCAATTTAAATCCTTGAAAAGGAATGCAAAAATTATTTCAAATTCTGTGGGTTTTTTTCCTCCTCAGATTTACAGCAGATTTTATGTATTCTGTTTTTATTTTGATATTTGTGGCATTCCAGTGTTCGTGGGTTGGCACTTTCACATCCCTTTCCAAGGTGCTGCTGTGCTGCTCAGTGTTCAAAGGCATTCAGTAATTTAGTGGTAATAGTGCAAAATTTATGACTAGGAATGTGTCTGGCTCTTTTCTTTGGATGAAGCTGTAGGTGTGTGGGAATTCTCCAGGAGTTCAGAAGTTCCAAGATCCAGACTGAGGGATTGGTGTCGTAGGTCTGTGAGAGCTCAAATTTCTTCCTTAGGAATTTTGGGGGCACGGGAGGATCATTGTTAAATTTTTGTGTAATTGAAACTTTGTCTGAGAAAAGGAAGTAGAATCGATGGGGGTGTTAAAATGAGAAGGAATTTCTAAACAGAGAGGACACGATGAGCTTGAGGAAAGTTTTTGTTGTGTTTTGGCCTTGGAGTGATTCCTTGTGTGCACGGCTGTGATTGCGCTGGAAAACAGCTCGATATTGGGGGTTTTATGCTTTAATAGTTTCTTTTTTGATGTTAATTTAAATAAAGCTGCAGCTGAGTTTAAAAATCCCCAGCTGGACCTGGGTGCTGGCGGTCCCCTTGCCACATGGAAAAATGAAATTTAAGGTGATTATCAGCCCGTGTGGTTCCATTCGGTGACCTTGAAGCCATTAAACCAGGAATTTCTGCCCTTACAGCATTTAGGGTTCTTGCTTTGGGGGAGGAACGCCACCTCCACTGAGCAGAGCACTCCCAAAACCAGCACACAGGGTGATAATACAGAGAATTCTCCCTCGTGTTGTCCCTTTTATTTTCGAGCCACAGGAATGAAAGGCCAGCCTTCAGCCCGGCTGAACTGCGCTGGAAAAGCTGAGCAAGCTCCGGGTTTTAGCTTGGCTGGTTCCTCTCAGGGGCTCCAAGATGGGAAGCAGACCAAAGGGCCACCTCGTGGGAAGTGCACGGAGTTCCAGGGAGTTTGGATCTGCTGCAGGTCCTGAAGTCAAAAACGTTCCTTAATTCCTTTCAGTTCCTCACTGGAACACTGGGTTTGAACTCTCACAGCCCAGGGTTGTGCTGCTCGGGGTGACCCCAGGAAGGGCAGCAGAGCTCCAGGAGCTGCAGGGCGAGAGGGGAAAAACAATCCATGGGATCTACACGGGAAGAAGTTCAGATCTTCTTTTCCCAGTTTGTTTTTGGGGTTTTTTTGGGGCTATTTTTCATTTTCTGCTTTGGGAAGAAGTACTTCTTGGTGGTGGTGTGATCAAAGAGAGGAGGAGGATGTCTGACAGGATCACAGAATGCTTTGGGTTGGGAGGGACCTTAAAGCTCACCCAGTTCCACCCCCCTGCCATGGGCAGGGACACCTTCCACTGTCCCAGGCTGCTCCAAGCCCCATCCAACCTGGCCTTGGACACTTCCAGGGATGTGAAAGGCAATACAAGAACTTTCAGGGTGTACCCACATTAGTCAAGGAAAAGAAGGGGTACACGGAAAAGGTGAGTTTTAAGAGTATTTTATTTTCAAGAAGTACAGTTTTTCCTCAAGAAAACCCTGGTCCACATTTGAATGGAGCAGCCAAACACTCTGTTGTGCTTTTATTGCATGGGAAGCTGTAATTGTTCTTTCACAGCCATCTGCTTGGTTTAAACTCCAGTTTTTGTCACAACAGTTGCCCTGGTTCCCATTGCTTTGCCTGGGAACTCGGTGGTATAAGGCAGAGAAAAAACTGGGGAAGAGAAATCCCTAGAAAATAATGAAAGGTGGCAAATCTTGTCCTTGAGAGCAGCAGGTGATGAGGCACAGAAGGATCTTGTTCCTCTCTCCCAGCGAAGGATTCATTCAGCAGAGGATGCTCAGTTCTCCTCCCACTGTCACTTCCAGGGTGGCAGATGTGAACAGAGAGGTTTTACCCAGGTTTTAGTAACCCAGGCAGAGTTGGCAGCTCATTCTTATCTCAATAAGGAACAAATAATTAATTGAAACCTTGAGTGTTTTCCAGCAACTGCTGAGCTGCAGGTGAATTTAGACGCACAGCAAAGATTTTTTTCCTGCATCTTACCAAAAGTTTATTTTTCACCACCTTATCTTTGCAAGTCCTGAGAAATCGGGACTGAGAATATTTTCTCTTTGTTGTTGTAATCTTCCTAGGAAGATAAAAGTATTCCTTTTTGACATGGAGGACAACATTAGGGATTTCAGATTTCCCTTTTAACTCTCTCTTATCAAAAATATTGACTGTCTTTCTCTATTTTTCTTCTTCATGTGCAGCAGAGCTTGCAGATGCCCACATCTCTGGGGGGAACAGCAGTATTTGTCTGTGAGGAGTAGAAAGGTGGATGAAAATTTGTTAAACATTTACTGATTTTTTTTATTTTTTTATTGCTTTTTGCTGCGAACACAGCCCGTTGTGTGGGTTGCTTTCATAACAATCCCTTCCCCAGTGTTCCTAATGCATAATTAGTGTCCACAGCATGTTCCCAAACTCTGTTAGGTTGTTAAAACTTCTAAGGAAGGATCTTTCCCAGTGATTTTCCCGTCTGTCCAGCCTGAGACAATTCCTCCCTCCATCCACACCAGTTACAGACCCCGCGTATGAGACCATCTGAGTCTGGTTGTGCTGAGCTTCTAATTTAAGTGAGATTCAAAAGTAGGGAATTACAATATAAATGGCATTTATGGTCTTGATTCCGAGCTTTTTTCTTCTTCCCTTGTTTGGATCCGGCTTTTTTGGAATGTTTGAGGTCCAGAGTTGTGTCTGTGTGACCAGGGGTGATGGGGAAGGGATGTTCAGGGGGGATTTGTTGTCACCTTCCCCGACACCCAGCTCGCACCAGGGTTAGTTTAATTCTGCTGCAATCCTGGGGCCTCTGTTGTTATTTTTCTGCTCTACCAAAGGAATTTGAGGGTTTTATAAAGAAGCTCCAATTCCCTCCTCTGAAGTACTGGAATAAAACCTCCTGTTCAGCAGGATGAAGGTGCTGTGACTGAGCTGGATGGTGGGAAATCTGTGAGGAAAGAAGGGCTGGAATTGGCCTTTCCTTCCTTTAAGAAGGAAAAAAAGCACCCAATCTTTTTTCCCCTATGTGTACCCTCCATCCCTCAGAGCTAAGCGTATAAAAATTTACCTAACAGGAAAAAAGAGGCATTTAAATTAGGTCTCATGTTTTTCACCTGGCTTCAGGTTGCAATAAAATGTCATGCTCGTCACTAAGGTGTTCTGGGTCACTTGCTTGGCTCAGAAAAGCGTGGTAACTAATTAAAAATGTCACTTTTTGTGCTGTAATGGTCACTCCTTGTCACGGAGGGGCCAAGGAATGGGACAGAATGCAGCAGAGTTGTCACACAGTCACAGAAGGGGTCAGGCTGGAAGGGACCAAGGGGCTCATCTGGTCCCACCCCGTCCCTGCTCAAGCACATGGCACAGGATTGCATCCAGACACTTCTGGAATAAATCTTGTCACCCCTTGGGCTTATCTGAACAGCTCTAACCTGAGAGATAAGGGATGTCTGTGGGTGGTCCATGCTGCTCCTCTCGCTTATCTCCAGGTGAGTTACATGACAGTCACATTGATAAGGAAAAAAGGTAATTTTTAGATAGTGCCTTTTAGTAAGTCGTGAAGAAACAGCATAACACTGCTGCTGATTGTGGTGCCTTTAAAATGCAAGCTGAAATTCAGATGCATTCTGGTTTCTGTTAGAGCTATGAAATGCGCTGTTTTAGTATTACTAAAAGTGTTTTGGAGGAAAATTAATCCTTCTTCAACATCAGTTTGCAGAGTTCTTTTGGGCTGACAGGTAGCACTTAGAAATGTTTGTTGTATTTTTTTCTCACTTGTCACCTGACAGCAGTGCAATGAAAAATCAGAATTACACTCAGATTCCAAAGCATCTGAAACCAAATATTGTGAAAGGAGAAAATGTGATCAACAGCCAAAACAAAACCTGTTTGGTAAAAGAACCCCCCCAAATCAGTCAGAAATAAAAGCACCCCTCCTGTTGATGCTGAGCAAAGGTAGGTCGTGGTTTCAGCTGTGATTTTGTGAGGCACTGATGCAGTGCAGTTGGGTTGTTTCGTGAGAGGAGGTGAAGTTGACAATTCCCCTTCAGGGGTAAGGAACAAGAGATGTGTGTGGGATCTCTCTTTTCGTGCAGAAGAACAGGTTTTTGGGAAGCGTACCACTCGTGTGGATGGAAGGAGAGGAGGGGAAGCCTCCTAAGCATGGCATGAGCTCAGCAGAGCTGCCAGCCCCACGAGCTGCAGAGGTTTTGTTGTTCATTTCTCCTAAATGCACTTCATTGGCTCCTTCATGCTTGGGAGATATGTAAAGCACAGCGTGTTTGTGGTTTCAGTCTTCTAATTGACTCTGATATTTTTTTCCCTCCGAGTCTTCATTAAAGGAAAATGATTTTGCAGTCGATACCTTATGATTTGTTCTAATGCAAATAACATTTAGCACATCCTGTAGACTGTCTGGAGAATTCCCACAAGCTTCCCTGCAAATGTCATCCGACTCCTCAATTGACTGAGGCACTGCCTTCCCTTCGCCTTCCTGCAATTTGTCATGCTTCATACTCGGCTAAATCTGCCAATTTTCATTGTCCTCACTGACAACAGCTGTCACCGTGCCACTTACGGCTTCAAAACTCTTGGTGGCAGCATCCTCCAAGTTACAGGGCTGAGGTGGAACCTGAGGTGAGGAGCTGGGAGCCTTCCTGCTGCCTCATGCTCAGGAATGGCACCACAGAATCCCTGGAGTGCCCTGGGAAGGGAGAGCCCAGAGGGATGTCCCAAAGTGGCCAACGGGTCAATGAAATTGTCCTTTCCTCCTGCTCTGCTCTGAGGAACTGGTGCTGACCGTGATGGGATTGAAACCCACCAGAGAAGCCTCCATGTGGGAATCTGATCACTGGGAAAGGGTGCAGGGCAGGTAATGAAATTCCTTCTTTCATCGTGCACAATTTCCACTCTTGAGAGCAGAGTTGGGATGAATTTTTACTCCACCATGGGAGAAAAAAATCCACTCTTACAGTTAACCTATCAACTGGGGAGGTTACTCTGCAGCTTTGCTTTATATTTTAATTTACAGGAAATGAAGAGATTATTTCTGAATCACAACCTCTCCTTGAGTTGTATCTGCTGGAGACACTCATTTGTTTTAATTCCATCTCTGTTTATCCAAACCCACAGCTACTGTGGAAAGACTTGGATAAATTATTGCCATTTCCTGGTCTCCTCCCAGGTGGGATAACTCCATAGAGGGTTCTGCTGTCTCAAAGCTCTCTCATTCAGAATTTTTGGAATAATTTAAAAGGTTGATGATTCTGGTCATTAATTTTATCTAGCACAAGAATATTTGACTTAGTGTTTAAGAGGAGTAGCTCCAGTTTGAGGCATGTTTCAAATCACTAGTAGTAGTAGTAGTAGTGTTTTTTTACAGTCGTTTTATTAGTTGGAGAATTTTCCCTTAAATTCTTCAATTCTAAGTAAAAGGGATGAAACCAGAAGACTCTGAAAAGTGATTTGTGCATATTTTAGAATGAAAATATTTAATATCTCAGGTAAGAAAGCATAGGCCCATGAAATCTACTGAAGTAAATTTAAAAAAAATAAATTGAGGATTAATTTAAATGTCTATTATTTGAAAAGACTTAAGAACAACCGCTGGTTTTGCCTCCCTAAACTTGAATATTCAGCTTCAAGGAGGAGGGGGATGGTTCAAGTGCTGCACTGGATACTTGGGATGTTTTCACTGCTGCAGAAAACCCAACAGAATCTGTGGTCTCCTCTGCCTGACAGCTGTCAAGGGGCTGGTGAGGGTTCAGTGACAGGACAAAATCTTTGCTGGAGAAACTTCTCCTTGCACAGATGCTTGAGGTCTTCCCCTGTGCTGAGGAAACCTGGGTAACTCTCAGTAGCTCTGCAGGGAGTCATTATTAGCCTGTGATCTTTTAAACCTGGATTTCCACGGGGGTTTTAAGGAAGAGGGGGATGTGTGGGAACAAGGATTCCTGGGTTTCGGGCTCTGGGCGTTCTGGTCACAGTTTTGTTAAGTATGACCGTGCCGACTGCACCGCGCACTCTGCTGGGTTTTAGGGACTTTCCCAAAAAGTGAGAAATTTCCTGCAGTCAGCCCCAGAGAAGCCCCCCATCAGTCCCAGCGGGTGTCTGGAGATGGCAGCCCTGGAGCTACGAGCTCAGCTGAGCTGGGCTTGCTGCAGGAGGGGGTTGAGCAGCTCTGCTTTTGGATGAGGAGTTTATTGCGCTCGTGGGCTCGAGCTGCTCTGGGCTGCAGGTGCAATTCCACCCCGAGGCGATCCAGTTTGCTGCTCAGCTTCCTCCTCTGCTGCGAGGCGTTTGGAGGACTGTCTGTGCCAGTGGGGCTGTGGAGGGGGCCAGGCGTGGTGTGAGGAGTGTGTGGCTGCTGGGAAGGGCTGGACTATCCAGGGGTTTCAGGCTGTGTTGATGGATTCCGGTTGCCACTGGGCAGGGAAGGTAATTTTGCCCAGATAGGTCGGTGCAGGAGCTTCCACGACAGACTGTCCGTGGCTTTGTGGAGTTGTCAGCGTGGAATTTTTCTAACTTTGGGTCCACTTTCTAATTTGGCAATACTCTTACAGAGCAGTTTAACACAGGGTCTCAGCTTGGGTCGTAACCACAGAGCAGATCTGCAGCCTGGCCTGGTGGGAGGTGCCCCTGCCCATGGCAGGGGGATCCCAACCAGAGGATTTTTAAGATCCCTTCCAACCCAAACCACTCTCTGATTCTCTAATCTTACAGTCACTATCTCCCTACTCACATTTTTGCAGTGCCTTCAGCTGTGATGTCTGTATGGCACCCCTTGCACGCCCACAGAGACATGGCCACGTTCTCTGAGTTAACTTTTTGCTCATTTCCCACATTTAGCTTTGCTCAGGAGTTCTGTAGGAGCTGCTGCCTCATTGCTTATTTGCTTTGCTTTCAGGCAGGTTTGCTGCTGAAACCTTTACAAGTGCCTGAGACAGCAAAATCCAGCAGTGCCCAGGTGCTTCCAACCACACTGAATTCTCCGGGCTGTACAAGTCACATCCTGAAGTGATCAGAGAGATGCACCTGGTAATAAATTGAACTGTCCTCTGGCTGGTGTGTGGGTAAGAGCAGAACCCCAGCACCCCCTGGGAATGCTCTTTAATTTTTGATTTGTTCTCCTGTTCACCACTCTCAGTGGTTTATCTGTAAACAGTGAGTGCTATCTGCAGAGAATGTGGGTTTCTCTCCCTCAGAAAAATATCATTAGCTCGTGCTACAGCAGAGTGTGCTTTTGTTTCTTGATGCTTCCAGTTTATCAGCCAAAACTGAGGATTTGCATGCATAATCGAGTGGATCACATGGAGGCCAAGCACAAAGTTATCCCAAATCACCATGGATCCTTTGTAGCTGTTAAAAAGAGAGGTAATTCCTCCCTCCTCTCAGGGCCTGAGGTAAGAAGTGCCTGTCACCTTGGGATCTGTGTCCTGCTGCAATCCCAGAGCGTTCCAATCTCTGTATTTAGCTCTTCTTTCATATGCATGTATGAAAGAGCTTTGCACAGATGGGTAACAGTTTTTATCCCCATTTCTCGGTGGTTCAGTGCAGTTACATCAGGAGGAGTAATTATTTCTATCAGCAAGATTGTGACAGCCACCACATATTATGGAAATTTCCTTCATTGAAACTTTAACATTTTCCCCCCCTTTTGTTTGACTCTCGCAGCAACACAAAGAATAGTTTAGAAGTATAATTGCAATCTCCAGGAGAAATATAAGCAGCCTGGCTGTGGAGCTGCATCACATTAGAGCGCTGGGAGTAGAGCCACCTATAAAGGAAAGCGAGCAGGAGAACATCACAGCTTGAGCAGTTGTTGTTTGTCAGGAAAAGGGGAATCTGTGCTGAACCACCACGGACCCTCCACCCAGGGACAGAGGTGGCCTGGCAGCGAGGGCTGGGGGCTGCCAGTGCTGGCAAACTCGGCAGGTGGTTCTCAAACAGCAGAAACTGCTTCATTACCCAGCACAGGCTGTGCTGCTAAGCTGCGTTTGTCTGAGGCACTTCATGCAGAGTGGGACTGGGGTGAGCACTTGTACAGAGGGTTAAAGCACTTAAACTCTCTGTAAAGACCTCGAGCAATGGGCAGAACCTTTCCCAAACCTGGGAGTTCCACTTGTAAAGCAGCTGTGCTCTGCTGCCAGACCATAAACCTGGCTGCTCCGGAGGTCTGGCAGATGGGATATTGATGCAGTTATAAAAGTTCCCAAGAAAATCTGGGTAAATTCAAGTTACTTTGTCTAACGAGTGCATTAATTCACAACACAAATCTTTTAATGCCTCATCCTTTCCCAGCATCGTGCTCACTGATCACAAGTGGGTAAACCACACTGGCAGATATTGGTATATTATCGTTTTTTTGGCTTTGCATCTATTCAGTCTGCAGTATCATATGCTAACTGCTTGCAGAAACTATTACTAATAATTCATTTTTCCATGTCTAGTAATATTAAACTGTTCTAGATCTTTTTGTCTCCTAACCTCATAAAAGTCTTGTGAGAAATCCTAATTAGGGTTGAGACACACACAAGTCCACTTGTGAATCCTGTTCTTCCCATGTGCTTTATAAACCTAACACTTTCAAGCTGATTAACCCTCAATGATCAACAGCTCAGGCCAGCCTCTCTCTCACCTCTGCATTGCTGAAATCTAAAAGTCATAGAAGGGTATCTTATAAAGGCTAGAAAAACGTAAGCCTGCAGCAGCATGGGACAGAAGAATACACGTGTGCTCCTATTCCAACATGGCTGCAGAACAAAATTATTGGTCCAGGACACAGCAGAGACAAATTTAGATCATCTTAAATGCCATTGAGAGCTTTACAGTTAAAAACAAAGCATATTTTGAGTTGTAAAAGAGAAATGTAACCTTCTGACACTTGAAACTGGGATAATTATCTTTTATTAGTGTATAATTGTAGTGCATGAGCACAGAGATAGTACCTAGAATTAATTGCTGGGTACAGAGGTATGATTTGTAGAATGCTTTTATATCTGCAAATCTAAAATAATTGGCTTATCTATGAAAATATACATTTGCCTGTGGAGTAGAGTAGAACTGAAATGTTTGCTTCTTAATTTTAGTAGGTACTAGTTTAAACATTAATTAAATATTATCGGATGTTTTCTTGCCAAATGTTGGGTGCATCATCAGAACACCAGTGTGGAAAAGGCTACACAGAAGGGGTTTGTGTTCAGGTGAGGAACAACAAGAAGGTTTTAAATTAAGTAATTCCTTACTGGTTTTGATCCTCCTGGGATCATTTCAGCAGTGAGATACAGATGGTGAGGAGCAGATTTACTGCAGTTCATGTTTCTACAGCTCCCCCTGGGAACTCCCTAATGCCAAGGAGGATGGAGGGAGTTTTTTCCACCTGAGTGGGTTTTCCAACCCTGGGAATCGATGGAAACTCCACAGAAAGGGACAGTTCCTGGGGTGCTGTCTCATGCCAACCCCGAGTGCTGCATTTCTGGTGGAACTGGTTCCTCCTCGATGTTTCTGTGATTGCTGCAGGGACGTTTGTAAATGGGAAAGGTGAGAAGATTCATGGTAGGAGGTGGGGAAGTGGCCTCACAGCAGCTGGTAGAGCTGTGGGCCATGAGGTGGGAGTTTGGGGCCTTTGGGAAGAGATGGAATTAAAGGATGTTTAACATACATGTTATGTGTGATAATCATAAATGTAGGATAAATGTCATATCCCTCAAGAAGCAAGACCAGAGATGCAGGCTCTGTAGGCAGAGGCTGTAATTTTTAAATTAGAATGGCTGCATGATTGGAAAAATGATGAGCTTCTGAGCTTCCTGCTCTTTGTTCTGGTCCTGGGGGGTGATTTGTTCTTTTCCATCCACGCCAGTTTCCCTAAACAAAGCGTGTTCAAACGTGGTATTAATGCTTTCACTACCAGCACTTTTTTATTGCAGCCACTCACTGCAGGCCAGTGAACTGGCAGCACAGGGAAATGTGAGCAGAAAGGACTGGCAGGTCAGTAACAGGTAGCACTTATTGCTCAGCTGATGTAAGGCAAACACCTCAGTTACGGAGCAGATCCTGGGCACAGCTTTGGGTGCGTTGCACCCCACGGTTTGCACTTCAAGGAGCTGGCAGGACTGTGAGGCTGCTGCTCAGAGAGCAGAGAAGTTCTGCTGTGCAGAAGTGGAAAATACCTGCTATTGTGCTGATGGAGCTGTCTGGGGACTCCGGCTGGAGAAAATAGCTCTGAGCTGGGTTCACTTGGAATCGGTGAAGTTGTGCTGACACAAGCTGGAGGGAAACAGTGCTGAATTCAGGCCCAGGAATTTCACAGGAGCTCTTAGGGGCTGTGGCAGAAGTGTGTTTTCAGGCAAGCATTTGATGTTTCATGCACTGGCTTTTAGTGTTGGTGTCACCACTAACAAAAGCATCATGGAAGTTATGCTGGAGAATTCTGCTTGTGTCTGCTCTCTGGTTTTAACCTATTGAACATTGAATCATTTCTTGTGCAATTGCTTAGCTTTGACAGCTGCTCTTACACCAGAAAAAGCTTCAGCTGCTTGGGAACGAGAGGTTAAAACCTGTCAAAAAGCAATGATACAGATGTGAATCAGTTTTGGGTAAGGAACTGGGTATAGATATTCCTGTGCCTCTGTCTAACCTATCTACTGAGCAGTCAAAGAAATGCAAGTGATATTTTCTGCCTCAGCTTTTCCTTTTTTATTTTATTTTGCTAGCTGAGGGGAAAAAACCACCCCTATCTTATGAGGATGTTATGAGGTCTTTCCACAAGGGGCCTCAGCCGTGTGCTGAGTTAATGTGATTAACTCACATTAATTGTGAGTGATGCACAGACCCAGGGAATTGTGGTGGTTGGTTCTGGTTGGGTTTGATTTTTTTTTTTTCTTTTTTTTTTAAAGTCCTGTGGCCTGTGTCCTTTCATGAGTTTATCCAAGTGACACCAAAAAATCAGTATATTTAAAATCCAGGCTTTTGAAATATGAGTATCATTAAAAGTCAATTTTAAAATTAAGGCAACCTCTTTTGAAAAATTTACCCTGGGACAAGTGTCAGGAAAAATTAAGCTTTGCAGGCAAAGCATGCTGAGATGCACAGTCATTTTGGGAAACACTTTTCTTTGGTAGCACAGAAAATGCAGACACAGAGAGAGCAGCTGATTGCTTTTCACTGGGGAATAAAGTTGAGTTTTTCAAATTCCTTGGACTTGCTGGCTTCATTAAAGATTTTTAGTGAGCAAATGCAGCTAACAGTGCTTTGATTCTCAGTTAAGTGGAAGTTATTAAAACAGTTGTCCTGCAGTTTTTGTAAAGAACAAAAGACGTAAATAATTGAGGTTTTATATACGTTAGGAGCAGCAGGAGAAGGAAAATATTCTCTCTTAATAATGAGCTTAACAAGGGAAGGCAATAAATCATTTCTAATTACCAGCCTTGTTGATTACATGTTTCCTCATTCTAATCTTTCAAATTGCCTCCTAAGCTGAGACTTCTTTGTAAACGAGATTTGCTTCTCTTCTTCTTCTTCCGTTCTGTGGGATGTGTCACTGCAGGAATACACGTGTGTCTGCCTGGATCCCAGCAGCGTTTTGCTGCAGAAGATGGAGGCCCTTGCTCAGCCATCTGGAATGTTGCTGTCACATGGCTGGCCCCAGCAATTCCAGGGGAAAAACATGGACAAAATGGATTCTCCTCCGTGTGGTCAGCCTACCCGGTTAAATGTTGATTACTTTTGTGTGTTTGGTTGAAGTCTGTCATTCAGTTTCCATATTTAAAAATTATGGAGAAGTTAAACCTCTGAGGTGTAGGAAGACCAGAGGTTTGCTGGAGGATGCCTCTCCTCCCCATCGTGTTAGGAAAGTGGCTGGTACTCAAAACTAAACAAAGAAATAATCGTAACTTTATCGTCCTGAAAATTAAACTGGCCTTTGATTTTTTCCTAGCCCTCGAGGCTTGTGAATGATAATAAAATAATAATAGGAGTGGGAGAGAGCTCGAGATGCCTGTCCTGCCCCTCCCAGTGTGGGCCCCACAATGCTCACCTTGTGCTCTGATAAAAAGGGGATAAAAATGCCCGGTGGCTGAGCATAGCAGGACTCTGCAGAGCTAAGAATTCAAAACCAGAGGGGCACAGACTGCTGGGGTTGGAGGGGACATTAAAGCCCATCCAGTGCCCCCCCTGCCATGGGCAGGGACACCTTCCACTGTCCCAGGCTGCTTCAAGCCCCATCCAGCCTGGCCTGGGACACTGCCAGGGATCCAGGGGCAGCCACAGCTGCTCTGGGCACCCTGTGCCAGGGCCTCCCCACCCTCATAGGGAACCATTCCATCCCAAAATCCCATCTATCCCTGCCCTCTATCAGTTTGAAGCCATTCCCTCTTGTCCTGAACCTCCAGGCCCTTGGGAATTGTCTCTCTCCATGTTTGCTGCAGCTCCTTCAGGCACTGCAAGGCCACACTGAGCTCACCCCAGAGCTTCTCCTCTCCAGGCTGAACAATCCCAGCTCTCCCAGCCTTTGCTCCCAGCAGAGCTGCTCCATCCCTCTGCCCATCCTGGTGCCTCCTCTGGCCTCTCTCCAGCAGCTCCAGGTCCTCCCTGTGCTGGGCACCAGGGCTGGGGCAGCTCTGCAGGTGGGGTCTCACCTGAGGGGGGCAGAGGGGCAGAATCTCCTTCATCAAAAATCAAGTGGTATTATGATTTTGCTTCTTATCTACCTGCTGTGTTGTCATTTAAACAGAGCACGTTGATTAAAAAAAACAAAGGAGAAAACCCCAAAACACTTAAGGCAGAGGAACAATATTTCTGAGTCACTCTGGTTTGTTTGGGCTTCTCTGAGGGCTGCAGATTTTGTGCTTATGCCCAGGAGTTTACATAAAAGCAGCTTTGGTTTTAAGTGTCTGCGATGTGATACCTTCACATTTCTCCACTTTGTTTACTGCTAAATTGGCAGAAAGTTTGGCCCAGGAGTGTGAAGAATTACAACAACAAACAAAGCCCTGTTTTTGCAGCCCTGTCCCTGTGGGCTATCACTTGCTGATATGAGTAGTCACCGCAATGAAATAATAATATTTTTAAATGTCTTGAAGTGGTTTTAATTCTAGCAAGAGCAACAAAGCGAGAGCAGTGAGGGGAGAGCTTTGTCCCTGCAGTGACAATGGGCTGGAGCTGTCCTGGCCATGAGGAGCTCCACGTGGACCATAAGCTGGTTTCACACGAGTCCTTGTGCAGCCACCAGAGAGGTAATGACTTCTGCTTTTAATCATGTGGGGTTCTCTCACCTGCTGTCCTCTGACAGCTCTGGGTTTCCAGAGCCACGGGCAGTCTGCTCTCCCAAAGCAGGGACTGACCCTTCCTGTGAGCAGGAGGCTGCTGAGGGCAGTTTTGGTGGCTGGAGGGTGGTTTGGTGTTGGGACAACTGCACTGCCATCACTCCTGCACTGAGCTCCGGAAAAAGGTCTGGAAATCCCGTGACAGCTGCATGCTGTACGTGAGGACTCGGGGTGTTTGCTGCAGTCTGAGCTGGGAAGGCTCATTCCAGCCCAAACCGTTCCGTGATCCTGTGCCATCTCTTCTCTTAAAAGCTGATGTTTTTGGGGTGAATGCGGTGGCCAGGCTCCGGGGTGCTGCTGAAGGGGATCGGGTTTGGTGCTGGTTCCTGTTGCTTGGGGCACTGGGAGCGCTGGGGCAGGAGCTGCTGGCTCGTGGCTGCTGGTGCCCCTGGCCAGCCCCCAGACTGGCACTGCTGGGCTCTGCAGGAGCTGTCTCCATCCCTCCACAGCTGTGGAGACGCTCCTTGTGTCCGGCCTTAGGGGAGAAAAAAGTAAAGAGTGGAAAATTAGAATGTCATGCAGGATAATTGGTCCTGAACTAGATTTAATTTAATTTTTTTTTTCTTAATTAAGAGTTTAAGGTAGAACAAGAAGAAGAAGGTAAGCAAATAACAATGCCTCATGTCTTGCAGGTGATTTAGGGAATATACTTTACAAACTGTGAAATAAGGCTAGAATGCAGATTGATCTATTTATTTTTGTGCAATAAATTGAGTCTGTGGTGTAGTGGATTACTTATATTAAAGTCAGAGATTTTGGAGTTTTACTGATCTCAGTTTATGTTTTTAAATCAGAAATGAGATCAAGTTTCTTGGGGGAAAAAATGGTGTTGAGAAGGTTTTTGTAAGGAGATTTAAAGAAGCTTGAGGTACGAGGGAAAAGCTGAGAACCATCCCATATGTTGTGCTAGGGTAATCAGAAATATTTCAGTAAAAGTTTTGCAAAGCTTTTAAAAAATCCCTTTGCTTTTCATATTTAAGAGAACCATTGTGCACATCTTCAGCTCTGGCTGTGCTCACACAACTGCCTTGATGCTGCTCCTCATGGAGCTGAGAGAAATCGCAGCAACATTTCCAAAGTGTTTTGTCACCGGCGTGGTAAAAGCCCCCAGCCACACCATTAAACCCCATTATCATCTGTTAAAAGATTTGCTGTTTTCCTTCCAAACTAATGGGATTAAATGTCTTTCAACAGGCTATAAAGCAGATAAACCCTATGGTGTGGGTGGGTATGGGTAGTGTGAGGAAGCAGGAAACGGGTTGTGAAAATGACAAAATTAGTGGCAAAAACTTGGGGATAATGGAGTTTTGGTGGACCTTCTGTGCCACAGCAGGGCAAAAAGTTTCCCCACCTCAAGAAACCTTGAGGCAAACAATGCTGGAAGGAAATCCTTGAGGTAGCTCTGGAGTCAGACACTCTTTTCCCTTGGGCTGAACATGCATAAAGCTTCCTGAATGTGGATGGACAGCAGTGGACAGGAATGCATCCCACTCTACAGACTTCCCTGTCTGAGCAGGTGGGGTTTTCCCAGGTTCTCTCGTTGCCTGTGCACAGCCTCAGGAAGGAGGAACAATTTGTATGCTGCTGTCTGAACCCGTGGAGCTCCAGGCAAAGCGCCTCGGGTGCTCCCCTGGGGCAGAGCTGCTCCATGTGCTGCCCAAACGGCCCATCAATTATTTGTTCACCTGCTTTGAATATTTACAGCTTCAGCAAATGAAACCCTGAGCAAAACTGATGACACTGAATTATTTCATATACCCCAATAGCCTCGTTCTTTTGATTATCTCAACATTTTGAATTCAAATTGCCTTAACTGTAAGTTAAAAGTTGTCTTAGTGTGGGAACACGAGAAACAACATTCTGGCAGAAATTTGTCAGTAAGATTCTCACTAAAAGGGTAATCAGAGCACAATTTGAGAAATTAGGACTGGGTTTGAGGGGAGGATTCTCTTCCGTTTTTTAATCAGGGCGAGTTATGTTCCAGGACTTGCAAATATAAAACCAAATTAAGCAAATCACAGGAGTGAGAAAGTGCAGTGTAAAATTGCTGTCAGCACAAAACACAAGTTACTCACATAAACCTTTAGGGCTCCTTAAAAACTGTAACGAGAAAATAATAATCAACTAATGTATCAGCTTGGTATTGCACCAAATGTATGGGGATGTTTGGTTTCAAATGGCATTTAGTACTGATCAGAAGAGCAGATAGAACTCGATGTAATAACTAGATGCATTCTGTTTAGTGCCTTGGAATCTTGCATTTAGCAGGCTAGTTTCAGCACAAATGGTATTTTAAATATGGCTGTTTCACATTTTAATTGAAGTCTAAATTTTCTAATGAAGTTTTCATTATAGGAAGTTCACTGAAGTGCATTTCCAGCATGGGAATTGCAGCACCCTGGGGGTGCCAGCTCAATGGAGGATGATAAAATTAATGTCAAAATTCTTGGTTTACTACCATGAGGGTGGAGGAGGTTTCAGAAATAAAAGAGGTTTCATAACCTGGCCTAAATAATACAGTAATTTTATGGGTAAAATGAGAGAGTGGGAGGTTCCTGCAGAGTGATTTGTTGCCCTTTTGGGTAGAACTGGATAAAGGAGATCTGGTACTGACCTTTGTTACAGGGGATAAAACGGATTTGAGACCTCTGAGCTGCCAACTACATCATGGAATTTTTAGAAGATGATAAGTTATTTATCCAAATTCATCCTAAACACTTTATCTTCTGTTGGTGGGTATAATGTTGAGATCAGGATTTTTTTTTCTAGTGTGTCCAAGTGTGTTTCACTTATGACTAAGTTTGTTAGTTAATAGAAAACTCTGTCTGCACAGGTGCCTCTTTAATCACCCAGATACCTGATTGGAGGATTCAGGTAAAACACGATTTAAAAGTGTCCTGGGTCTGGAGGGAGACAAGCTGTTCTTTGCTGTTAATGCCTTGGCTTTGTGTCTGACCTTTTCTGTATTTTCTGCATTTTCTGCAGCCTGTTATGCTTTTAATGGGTTTAAAGTTGTCTCTCTCAGACCCGAATTTCCCCATCTAGATGGTGTTCCCTGCTCACCACCACACTATTTCTACTGATCTCTCCTTCAGGAGAGAAAAGGAAACAGCATTTGATATTGTATTTGAACTCAGACTTTAAAATAGAGCTCAGGAGAAGCCAGGACTCTTGTCTGAGTGAAGAGCTGATTTAATCAGAGAGCGAAAAAGATTCACCCTTGTTACCTTTCCCTCTTTCCTTTCATCTCTGTTTAAGTTGCTGTTATTACTGTGGAAGACAAGGTTCTATAATCTCCATTTTTCTCCTGGGGAGAACACAGTGGGAGCTTTCAAGGATTTGGAACGTGTTGTTGCAAGGGATTTTAGCATGCAGTGCCAAATGTGAGATGCTGGCTTGGAGGCACGGGTTGAAGTAGGTCCTTCTACAAACACTTGCCCGATGCTTTAAATGTCTGACAAAGCACAGGGTGTTGGTTTTGTCACAGCCTGTCACAGGTGACATGTCAGGTGCACAGTGCTGGTGCACGGCCTTCTGTACTCTCTGGTGGAAATGGATTCTGAAATTGCCAAGAGTTGACCATTCCTCCTGAAATATTCCGAGATATTTTGATGATCTCCTATGCTGCGTGGTGTGTTGGAGACACTCCAGAACTTCCCTCTGTGAGACTGGCAGTGTCACCTGGGTGAAAAGTTTGGGGGAGAAAATCCCAGCTTTTGAACTTGTAGAAACGTGGAAATGCAAACAGTGACTTAAACCACTTGTGTTTTATGTGAAATGTTGATTATTCTGGTTAAATACTCTGAGTCTTGCACGTGAACTTCATCCACATCCACCTGCGTGGAGTTACAGACCCCTGTGGAGTGTCTCGTGTTACCCTGCTGCCCAGATTCAACTTTGGGGTAAATCTGCTCTTTCGCCACTTGGTGTAACCACAGAGTTTTAAACACCACAATTTCGTTATTGCCATTAGCCTAACGAAGCACAGCTTCAAATCACGCTTTTTGTGAAGCAGCACCTTCACCCCCAGTGGCACTGCCCTCTCCTCCCTCAGCAAATTACCCTGGCTTATACCTCAGCTCTATGGGCACGCAATTAATTCCAGCAGGCAGCTGCAAAAGTCATTGTCCTATGCCAGAGCAGCCTATATGAAATGCAGCTCCACTGTGTGTATTAACTCTTGCTCTTTTCTGCAGCAGCACCAGCTCTGTCAGCCCCTTTCCTTCGGGTTCCTCTGCCTAAAGCTTCCCAGGATTGTAAAGCATGGAGAGGAGATGCTCCTTAATTGGGTGTATGGTAAACAGAGAAAAATCTCATTAAAACTGAGGAGTTATTTGTGGACGTTGACGAAGAAAACAAACCTTTGTCACTGGAGTTCACTGCCTTATTTTAATGGAGCTCATCATTATTTTAATTTATATGTGGCTTGGATTTAAATACAAAGGACAGTCTGGGTCACGTCTATGGAAATTTGGTGGCAGCTGTTGCTGTATAATCAAGGCAGAAGATGCACTAACAACTGAGGTACACATATAGAGATATTTTACTGTGGCACAGAGCTGGTTATGAGATCCAGAATTCGCCACGGGAATGCATAGATTTATTTTTTGTTTATTTACTTATTTATTTATTTTAAGATTTGAGGAAAATTGTTTGCTCAGAGCAGCTGTGGCTGCCCCTGGATCCCTGGCAGTGCCAAGGCCAGGCTGGATGGGGCTTGGAGCAGCCTGGGACAGTGGGAGGTGTCCCTGCCCATGGCAGGGGTTGGCACTGGATGGGCTTTAATGTCCCTTCCAACACAAACCATTCTGTGATTCCATAATATTGGTAAATTTGAGCTGATTTCTTATTATTGAGGTATCACAGGAATCCAGAGTGAGTTTAAGAAAGCCTCCTGGCACATGTGTGTGCTGGAGTACAAAGAGGGTGACTTGGGAATAATGCCAGAGCTTTTTTCAGTTATTCTGTGACCTCATAGTTTGAGTGTCAATACTTTCATATCCAAAGGATGAAGGTCAAATATGAATAAAGGTTGAAAAAGACTTCAGAGAGGTTTAAAAAAAACCCAACCCCCCTGGAAAACCACAAAAGGTAAATCAGAGGGTGGGAGAGGAAATAATGGGAGAATAACTCTGAATCAACGGTGAACTTTTCTGTTATAATGGGTTGAGATTTCTTTACCTTTCTCTGCAGGTCTCTTTTTTGTTGTTGTTGGGTTTTGGTTGGTTGGGGTTTTTTTTTTGGTTGTTTTGGGGTTTTTTTGTTTCCTTATTACGGTTTTCCTCATTGCTTGCTTATTTTCCCAGTGGAATGCAATTGGCTTGGTAGGAAATGTTGCACTAATATCTGGATATATTTCACAGGAAAATAAATACCAAAATAAAGGATTAACTAGCTCATCTTACTACTGAAACTAGTCCACATAGTATTCTAAAGAGTTCTTTTACCAGTCAAATAGAGACCCCAATTAATGAAAATACGCCAATTAAACATGGATGAAAGGAAGAAAGCTCCACTAGACTTCAACTTTACTTATATTTGTAACTTAAGTTTTCCATAACTAGTAGTGATACATATTGATTATGGAATTCATTCTGTTATCACTGCATTAAGAAATAACTTGGATCAGGACCTTATTAAAAGCATTCATTAGAGCACCCATCAATAAATGGCTCAAATGCTGCTGTTTGTGGTGGTGGTTCCCCCTCTCTCCTTATTGGTTTTATTGCCATATATTTATTTTCATAAGAGAAATAAGAAATACTTCTCAGGGAAGTTACTCCTGTAATGTTGAGATCTGTTCTTTCTCTTTTCACCACCTACCTTGGGTCTAAAAGATGGAAATATATTTATCCAGTGTATCTATGCACAGCTCCAGAGATTTTAAGAGTATCTCATCTAACAAAAATTTATGAGAGAAAAACTCCTTTTGTTTGCATTGTTTAAGGCCAGAAGAGAGTCTGTAGCCTGACCTTCTGTAAATGTCAAACCTTAAGAGCTCCTGAATTGTTCTTTGCTTCTAATAGAAAACAGGCAGCCCTCCCTGTGACTGCCAGAATTGTTATTGCTTCTGAAGGCTTGTCCATCCAGGAGTTCATTAACTTGTTTGTATTCACTTCCAGGCTGATTTGCCATCTTCAGCCTCGAATTTTTCTATTGGAGGACAGAATTATGTTGTTAATATTTTGTTCTCAAAATTCATGTAGGGTCCTATGCAGATGCCTTTGCAGAGACAGTGGAAGTCTGTGAATCATAAAATCATGGAATGGTTTGGGTTGGAAGGGACCTTAAAGTTCATCCAGTTCCACCCCTGCCATGGGCAGGGACTCCTTCCACTGTCCCAGGCTGCTCCAAGCCCCATCCAGCCTGGCCTTGGGCACTGCCAGGGATCCAGGGGCAGCCACAGCTGCTCTGTGCCAGGGCCTCACCACCCTCACAGGGAAGAATTCCTTCCTCATATCCCCTGTAAACCTCCTCTCCCAGTTTGAAGCCATTGCCCCCTGTCCTGTCACTCCATGCCCTGGTGAAAATTCCCTCTCCATCCCCTCCTCAGGTCTGGAAGGTAGTGAAATGGTGGATGATCACACACCGCAACCTTTTCAGAACCTTGAACGCGATACACATAATTCACACGCATTAAACAATCGCCTTATTTTGACAAATGCAATTTGTGATCCTACAGGCCAGAACACGGAGCGAGTCGATAGCTGAACGCAATTAATCCTTCAGATGACTTTTGACAAGTAGATTAAAAAAATTTGCAGCCTGATTCTGCATTATGTCTTTTCATTTATTCACGGCTGTAAACACGGCAGCACCTGTGGCGCGAGCGGCGCCCGCTGAGGACACAGCGTATGGTGTGCCACCTGTGCCATCCTCCGCCTTCCCAAGCCAGCAACGGGCTGCAGGCCCGGCTCCAGCAGCCCTTTGGAGCTCTGGAAGCAGGACTTGCATCTGAAAGGTGGAGCAGCAGAGAGAGCAGGATTGGAAACGCGCTGGGTGAGCTGTTCTTTCCGAGGGCAGGCGTGAAATCCTTGGGAATGTGCAGCCAGTCACTGGTTTAAGCACCCTCAAGGCCCCATTCAGTAACACAAGCTGACAGGCAGGACATTTCTAGAAGCTCAGGGCATATCTCAGATCCCTTTTGATATAATTAGGCTCTCAGACCTCTCTCTCCTCTTACTCTGGGCCCATAGATTCGGAATCGATTTGACTTTCAGCAGTTCCTTACCTCTGCCAGGTGCAATTATATTTCCATTTTCTGCAAACAAAAGAAAACCCCAGAGTATCTAATGTTTCTTTTTTTTTTTTTTTTTTTTGGTATTGGAATCAAACTGGTTTATGTGACAACAAAAGAAAGAGTCTTGAAAACCACTGTGCATGAATCTGTGACATCCCAGGGGTAGAACAGGAAAGGAAGTTAAATATGACTGGTGTTCTATGTTTTCCAGACCTTCAACATAAAAGATGAGTTTCCAAGGAGGAATATTGCTGATATACAATCCAACCCATGCATTTATTATTATTTTTTTATACATCTAGAGCCCTTCACTGAGAGCATCCTATAATGATTTATAGCAAGGGTGAATTACAAGCTATGGAGAGTAGCTTGACTGCTGCATTATAGGAGACACTGGGAGCTGGAATTTATGGAAGGCAAAAAAAGGGAAAAGAGCCAGCAGTGTTGCAGCTCAGGTCAAATCCTTTTGATGATTTCTTGATCTGTTTTTGATGATTTGATCATGATCAAATCCTTTCCCAGTGGGGTCAGTGTGGGATATGTGCTGGCAGTGTTCCACTTGTGATGGAAGGTCTGGGAGAGAAAAAAGACTCTGGAGTCATGGAGATCCTCTGGTTTGGCCACCTGAGTCCTGGGTAAGGTAAGAGTGGAGGAATGTGTGGGTCTGGAAGCAGGAGTGAAGCCAAGTGGTGGAACTCCAGGGAATGTTTCAAAGCACTTGGAAGCTGGGGCCCTCTGGGACCTAAGCTTGGCTTAGCAGAAGTGAGGGGAAAGTTGATGGTGAAGGGGAATTCTCTTTGCAAACATTAAAAAATTAGAATTGGGTGCAGGTGGATTTTTGGAAAAAGGTGACCAAACAGAAAAAATAAATCTAGAGCTTTTTAAAAGACTTCAAAGTCTCTTGCAGGGTAATTCTGAGTGATGGAAAAGGCAGCCAGTTTTGAGAATATTTCCTTACATTGGCCTCTTCACCAGAAAAAAAAAAAATACTGTTCTTATTGATTTAAGACCACCCCAACTGAAAACATTTTGTCTTCCTGAAACCCTACAAAAGGATCAAGAATTATTTTCACTTTTTAAATTACTGTCGTTTGTATGCAAGACCAAATATGCAGCTGGTTTATGCCGCAGTTTAGCTAGGATTGTCTTTGTTTTTTTTGTTGAAGGTAACCAGTTTCCAGTCTCTAGAGGCAAAACCTAACCACACTGAAACTCCAAAAACGTGGATGCACAGTAACAAGTTCTAGATGAAGTTGTTACTTTAAAGGTGCTGGCTGTGGTGTTATCACTGTTCCAGATCTGGGGCTTTTTCAGTACCAGGAGAAGAAAATGTCTTCTATTTTTTGTCTGCCTTTTGTTTTCTTATACAATTATTTTGCTGTGAAGACCAAGAATTAATGCAGCCAATACAAAAACCAGTCAGCCTGTAATGCTTTGCTTTTCTGGTCAAATGGATTTTCATAGAGCACAAACTTTGAAATCAAATACTGTATTTTCTTAGGAAAATCTGAATAGCTAACAAGCACAAGAGAGCATTTAGATGATTATTTGGAGTTGTATTTATCAGAAAGAAAGATGTTTCCCTTTTAATATCATGAGAGGCAGAGCAGGCAGACCAAGGGTCTGAACACAGACTCCACAAACAGAGGCCCCATCAATGCCTGCAACACAAATGCTGGAAGGGACAATCTGTTTTAGTTATGCTTTTGAGCACACTTTAAATGTAATTTTAGTGCACAATAAAAATGAATGCTCTGTTTTCCAAATGCATCTGCTGAGCTCGAGTTTCCAAACCAGATGGCTTTATATTATGTTAAAACTCCACATACAGTATGCGAGTGCTCGCTGGAGCTGCTGAAAGTGACCTTGCATTTTTTTTCTGCATGAGCAACAGATATGACATTTATTAATTTTGACATGCAAAAATGTTGCTCTTTGCAGCTTGTTGTCGTATTCTGTTTTACCTGGGTTTGGGGGCTGGTTGTTTTTTCTGGTCAGAAGCGTGTGGTGTTTCTAATTTAAAGATGGATTCGAATACAAGCTATGCCCAAATTGCACATAAATCTTGTTCAACACGCGCGGTGTTTATGTTGCTAAACACCAAACATAAATCACGTCTGGGCTACTGAATTGTGACTGGTTTTTGAGTTTGCAGCTGGCAGATGTCCAGGCTTTATCTTTCATTCATCCCTGAGCCTGCTCTGCCCTCTCCCTGTGTCACTGAATCCATGGATGCTCTGACCCAAGGCGTGACACGGAACCGGCGCAGCGACGCCTTTGGATGGGAGTCAGCTGCTGTCCCTGCAGCTCTGGGGGCTCCACCTCAGGGCTTTGTGTCTCTGTGGAGAGAGCAGTGCCTAAAATTAGACTGTGAGTAACGCCTGGGCTCCACCTCACCAGTGAAACCTCGGTGACAAGTGAAATGTCACTGTGTCACTGACATTTGTGCTGTTCCTCCACAGAAATCTCCTTGTCCTGCAGAGCTGGAGCTGTGCAAAGGGTGTGAAAACCCTCCCTTCTCCATCATTTTTCCTGTTGTCTGCTTTAGAATGACTATTCCAGCTGTGGGTGGCTAATTATACTTCGAATTTCATTGCCCTATCCTCAGCTGGGCCCCTTTTTAAGACCAGGGTGGAGTTTTAACCATGATAACCTGCTGAGGGCAAGGGAGGCCTGAGCAGTGGGAATGTGGAGCTGGATGTCTCTGCATCCCTGTGTGGCTGCCAGGTGCTGATAACAATTCATTTTACCTGACCTTTAGGCAGCAAATATGCCATGCAGGAAAGAAGTGCTCTTCTGGCTGACTTCTCTTTGGTTCTTTTATTACTGAGACCGTATTTCCCACTTACAGGTCGTGCAGACCCCCTTTTTCTTGGTGATTATGTTAACTTGCACTTAATTTGCCTGGCTGTTTATTAATCTGAAATTTGGTGTGGTTTCCATTCTCTTTCTGTCTCAGTTGTCAGAAATTGTTGCATTTCTGAAAGGCAGAAGAAATGTATAATATTTTCACTGAGGCTCGGGAGATAAAAGAGCCTCAGGTGCCACCACTGGAAAGGGAATACCCAAATTCTAGGATGGTTTCCTAACTGCTGAACCAGTGGGAACTACTCATTCTTTTACACTGGTTCCAGTAGGCAGAGGAGCAAGAGGAAAAGGGGCACAGAGCTGGTCTTAGCTGACATTCATCTCCATCTGCTCCTTGCAGCTTTAAAAGAGCTTGCTTGTGGAGGTATTCATCTCTGTATTCAGAAGGTTGCTGTTGGATAGCTTTTGGAGATTTTGTGCTGATCCAGAATCAGTTTAATTTATTTAATTTATTAATTTATAATTTTATTAATTTGTTTATTATAATTTTATTTATATTACTTATTTATTTATTATTTAATTTATTTAATTTATTTATTATTTATTTAATTTTCATGTACGACCCAGGAAAAAAAAATTAAGATTAGACTTTATTTTTGACTTCTTTGTATGTTCTGATGTTACTGAATTATTATGTTTTACCAGAGCTTGCCAATAATTTATGAAAGATTTTGTATGACTGAATACAATTTCCACGCATGACTGTGAAACATGAAAAGTAATTTTACTATCTGTGTGTTCCCATTAATATTGATGTCGTAACACGTTGTTGCATCAACGGCAAAAAATGGCTCAGTTGAGGAGAGCAAACAGAAAACGTTCCCAGTGAAGTTATTCAGACCTGACACGCAGAGCAGCGGTGGCAAAGTCAAGCAAGGAGACTTTGCAATGGCATTTTACTGAATAACTAAAATTTTATTGACTTATGTTCCACATGACGGAGCATTAAGCAGTCCCCCACACCCTAATTCCGTTCTCAACGGCAGCAGGAATGACCTGCAATTCCCATCAAATTATGTTTCCTTGTGTCTTTTGGGCTTTATGTTGTTTTTCGGTTTTACTACTTTTTTCTCCCCCCTCCTCAAGCCTATCTCCAGAGTTAAGGATTTTATTTAGAAAAATTTTAAAAAGTTCCTTTAATGTGTTTTGGGAGACACAACTTTCCACAAGATTTGCCTGTATTTCACTCCTTGGAAATGCGTATTTTTTTATCTAACACTTCATATTGATAATAAAAGGAGTCCTACTTATCTGTGGGCATCTTTCACCACAGAGCAGACATTGGAAAGTCTTGATTCATTGCCCCAAACCACAAATGAGCTGAGAGATGACAGTGCTGGGTCATTTTAACTGCACCAGCAGTTGGGAAAGAAAACTGCTGATGTGAGGGCTCGGAACTGGTCTTTTAATGGAGTGGTTTTGAACTTCTTTTATGATTCTTCTGCCACAGCAGCGTGATACACACCCAGACTGGTACTCAAGTACACACAGGGCAGTGCAGACAGATTCTTACGGCTTTAAGTTCAGCTTGCTCTCAGGAAAGTCCAGGAAACTGCAGGAAAAGCGAGGATAAAATGTTGGTGTCCCGAGCAAGTGGTGGCTTTCCTTCTAGTGCCTTAATTTAAAAGGAAATATTTGATTTTGCCGCCAGTTGTATGTGCTCAAACGTCCTACTCTGATAATCCATAGGAAAATACAGCAGGAAAAGGTGATGAACTGGGATTTAGGCCTTTCCTTCTGCCTAGGGGAGGGAAGGACACAATCTGAGGAGTTGTTTGGATGTGGAAAGTGTCTCACTGTTGGTTTTTTTTCCCCAGAGAGATGAACCGAGCGGGCTCCCCTCAGAAGGCAGCACTGGTGACACTGCCCCTGGGTGGGAGGAGGCTCAGAACTGTCCTGAGCCACCACGCTCATGGCCACTGGGAAACTGTGTTCAGCTGGATTTACTCATCCCTAGCATTTCCTAAAGCAGTCACCTTAACCTTTTTGGGATGAAACTCGGTCAGTTTGGCCTAGCAAGGTAAAAAATTATTGATTGTGATGTTGGTAGAAGTTTGCAAAAATAAGGAGACCTTGTCTTTGCTTTTGCCTGACACTAATTCTCATATATCAGAATTCCTGCAGAGTGTCTCAAACCCTGGGATTATAAGAACAAGTGGCACAGCCACATCTCACCTCCCAGGTCCCCAAGAAATGAGCTGCAAGACAATAATTATCAACTTTTGTACCCTGATGTCAAGCTGGGGCCCTGTAGAGCATCAGCCTTCTGAACCTTTGTGGAACTTTGCCTCCTCTTTGAGCTTCTGGATTTGTATCCATGCTTTCATCCTCTGGTATCTTTGGAAATTCAGTGCTTTGTGTTCATTTCTGCAACCCTGGCTGCTGTGGAAATGACATCTCTCATGAGAACCCAGACCCTGAGGAAACCAGATGTGCTTATGGGGCTCTGGTGCTCAACCAAAGGAGTCACAATGCTGTTCAAATTGTCAGTTTTCCCAGTTTTTGGAGCAGCCATTCTGTTTGCTTGGATTGTGGTCTTTTGAAGGGCATTTTCAAGAGGCAGCATGTGCTCCTGGAGACAAAATTCACTTCAGCTGTTCTTGTAGCACAACGTGCAACTGCAAATGGCCAAAATTCCCCTCCAGCTGGTCCCCTGCAAACACCTTGGCCTCAACACATCCTCCCTGGTGCCTGAGTCCTTGCCAAAGGCGTTTTCCATGCACGGAACGTACACAGAAATATTTGTAACCTGCATGTGCACTGTGAAAATGAGCTGCAGTTCCAGTGAAAGATGCAACTTTTGATCCTTTACTGGATGAATTCCATGTTTTGAAGTGTTTGAAGCAGGGAAGACCACAGCAGGTCTTTCATCTTTCCTGCTGGTTGATCTCTGTAATGCCGTGGTAAGGGATGCTGTATGACAAGAGAAAATGCAGCCCTGAAAAGATTTTCCTATTCCTCTCCCTTGTTTGTAATTTGTATTAATTTCCTTTTGGGATAATCTGTTATCTGTTAATGATATTTTCCACTTGTAATCTTGCTGGTCTGATTTAAAGGAGTTATTTAGAAAACAAGGGCAAGAGGGTCTGATGAATAATTGTGAGAATATGTGATGTGTTGGAAAGGTCTGAACTCCTTGGGCAGTATTTTCAGCTGACCTCTAAAAAACACTTTGCAGGTGTATGTATCTGAATATGAAAAGACTAACATTTGCATATGCAAATCCCACCCCTGCATTTGCACAGTGTATTTGGATGAGGAATGAGTCCTCTCTGTGCAATAATTGTCATTTCTGTGTAGAAGTGACCTGGTGGTGGCTGTTTCACTCCCTTTTTTGTTAATTTTGGTTTTATGACGCTGTGCCTGACTGTGGTTACTTTCTGTTTTCAAGGTAAAGGAGACAGATTTTCACAGCTGAGCATTTTCAGAGCTAGGTGGGCATTAGAAACTCTGAAATATCCAAACAGCACTGTATTGTGTTTTTATTTAAATCCAGGGATCATAATGTAGCTCTTCAGACTTCTCATTAAACATAAAATTTCAAAATCTATATTTTTATCACTCTTAGGCAATAATACTATTGAAAAATACAGACCTGAGATTGCAGAGAGTTAGAACAAATCATTCAAGGGTTCAACATTTAATGTGTAATGCAAACCTAATAGAACAATGTGAAAAGGCATATTTTAAAAGGGAATAAGTTATGTTTCGTCTGATGCTCCCTGCCTACTCCTGTTGCCTCTTTTCCATCTCTGCCTGGGGCCAGAAATTACCCACTTCTGCAGCCAAAATTTATAGATGATAATTTGGACCCAAAGACTGATTTTTTTTTTTCGGTCTTCTTAAAAGTTTAGGTTGGCTTTTTATGGTTGCACCCCTAAGAGAACATAGATACATAAATCCCAGATGTCTCCTTGGGTGAAGGATAACAAAGGTAATTACAGCCTTCTCCTTGACCTGTGACAAATTCTTTAACTTCTTCATACCCAAGATTCTTACATGGCTCAGGCTTCACCAATGGAGCTCCTTAAGTGTTGAAAGTTTGGATTCTGGGCAGGTCAAACTCCTTGATCTTGACACTGTAGAAAAATTAGAAATTACCCTCATGAGGTTGCACCAGGGATCCACAGGGTTCAGAAAAAAATCAGTAGCGGGGTGGGGCTGTGGTGGGTTCCTCACGAGGAGCTGGGCAGCTGGAATTGCCAGCCAGGAGCACACAGGAGACAGGAGCACCGTTCTGACCTCCCTGCAGGTGCTCAGATGTCCCTGTCCATCGGGAGATGGGGCAGTTCCACAGGTGTGTGACAGCTTTGCTCAGCTCCTCTGCCTGACCAGATGAGCTCCAGGGAGCCGTGGGTCGCTCTCGGAGGGGGAGATCTCGGGCGAGAGAGGCACCAAGTGACATCTCCATCTCATTTGATTTTTGTACCAGCAAGAAATACAGAAAAAAAAAGTAAGAAAGCTTAATTTATTACCCTAATCTCGGAGCAATCACTGGGGACGGATTGGTTCTGGAGCTTTCACTACTGACTGTGCCAGTCACTACATGAAGTCATTAAATAGTCATGGGAGCTTTTGTCTCCCTCTCTTGGGTGCAGACATTATCCTTCAGGAGAGGAAATCTTTTCTCTGCCTGTGGAAATGAGAGTGATCAGGCAAATGACCCACGAAAGAAGCAATTATCAGTCAGGTGTCAGGTGCAGCAGAAAGAAGGGAACTGGGTTTGCTTGTCTGAACCGTGGGGGCTGGAGGAGGTGTTCAGGATGGGAATGGGATACTGGGTGGTGGCTGATGGAGTTAGGAGGGATGATGGCAGCTTGTACCTGTCGATGTTTGTGGAATCATGGAATCACTGAGGTTGGAAAAGCCCTCCAAGACCATTGATTCCAACCTGTGATTGATCCCCACCTTGTCACCCAGCCCAGAGCACTGAGTGCCACATCCAGGCCTTTCTTGGACACCTTCAGAGATGGGGATTCCAAACCTCCCTGGGCATCTCCTTCCAGTGCTTTCCTCACTCTTTCAGCATGGAAATTTTTCCTAATATCCAGCCTGAACCCCCCCTGCCACAGTCTGTGGCTGTTTCCCCTTGTCCTCTGGCGAAATTGCTGGGAGGAAAAGTAATAATGAAAAGAAAACATGAAATAGTGGAGGTGGGGGCCAGGTAAACCTGGATTTTACAACCCTTGTGAATCAAACCAGACAGATTTATGTTGTGCAAATAGAAATGTCCCAAGTTTAGTTTTCTGAACATTTGGTCAGTCTGGCAGGAAAAGTGAATTCTAACAGCAGCAGATTGGGCCTACAGATACTTGGAAAGCCAAGTCCTGAGAAGCGGGAAGTTTGTGATGGTAAAGGAATAAATCTCATGCCCAAATGGGCAAGGAAAGACCCTTTTGATTGCTTCTCTCCTGATATGCATCGCTTCTGGATTGCATTAATATTTTTTTCCAGGAATAACAACGTGGCTTGTTCCCTTCACCATGCCAACAGGGACAAGTTCCCCCTACAGACTGGGACAATGATAAGTGCTAGCTTAGATTATTTTCATTTGCTGTTTGTTTTCCATTCTCTACCTTCCCATAGTTTTTTAAAAATGTAATTATGATTAATTTTAGCCTTACTTTTGCAAGCTGCAGAACTTCTGTGACACTGCAAGAGCTGTGATGAATTACAAAAACCAGGGGAGGTGTTACCTCTTGCTTTTCCTGTGAGCACAGGTTTTGTTCTATAGAGCTTTCCCTTCTGTCTTTCCAGCTTCTGACACATGTTTGTTTCCATCAGGGCCCCAAACAGCACATCTGGGGGCTGGTGTCTGCCCTTGTGAGTATATGTACTCCAAGTGTAAGTCGTTAGTAAGCTGTGTAATTTGTTAGTAATTTGAATTAAAAAACCATTCGCAGCGTTACCCATTTACACAAGCAGCACATTTTTTATCAGTACTTTCCTTTATCCAAGGGGAAGATGCTGATCAGAGCTCTCATGGTGCTTTTGATACATTTGTTTATTCCTGGCACAAAGGCCATACCTGATCTGAGCCTCAGCCTGGTCCCACAGAGGCTCCGTCTGCTCCCGTGCTGGACTTGCTGACTCCAGTGGAATCTCCCTAACAGGGACTGGATCTCCTCAGTTATGAACCTCTTCCAAGTGTAGTACACATTTACGTCTTAGAGAAGCTAATCAATTAAACAAACACTGGGAAAACTGAGTATCTTGTTAATTCAGTGGAGAGAGGTGATGAGAGCTTCATCCCCAACACCAATTCACGGGTGGAGTTTCATGGGAAGAAGGTGGACAGCCCATGCCGTTCCTTGTTCTTCATAAACATTTCACATCTTTGTTTTATCTTGTCCTTCAGAGAATTTTGCCTTCACACAGAAGGCAAAACATCATTTGTGTCACAAAAATGCATCATTTCAATACTTCCATCATTTTTATAAGGAGGAAATGTTTTACCTCTCCTTGAATGACCACAGCAAATAAAACAATGTTGTTTTAGCAGGGTTTAAATTGCCCTTAAAATACTGGTTATAATAGGTCTGCAGTGCATTCTCACTTTTATGTAAATCTGAATTTCCTTCCTGCAGAGGGACTTGGACAACAGGAAAAGGGAAATCTTTACTTGAGAGGGAACATGAAGGGAAATTTTTTTAATAACGTTGATGGTGCAGTGGGTGACAGCAGAAGAGACAAGGATGAAAGAACAAGAGCAAATCCTTTACCTTGAAACAACAAACCCTAAACCTGTGATTGAAGTGACCATGAATTGCCATCATTAGTATATTGCTGACACAACCCTGATCCCAAAATTCCTTTAAAAATCTTTCAGCATTTGAGTGATTGTGGTGCTAATAATAGGATGATGCTGCAATTTTATTGTCGGGGTTGTTCTTGGGCTTGACATTGTCTTTATCAATCTGTTAATGAAAATAATGCTTATGTAAGGTGTTATTATGAATTCCTGGTTTGGAGCCAGAGATGGGGGCAATGATATTCTGTAGTCTGGCATGTTACAGAACAGTTTTGTTTAATTTCTTTTCTCAGTGAGCACTGGAGAGAGAAAGATTTGGGTAGTGGAGTGTTATTTAAAAACCCCACAACTGTTCTGAAGCAAGCAGTGAATCCGCCCAAATTGTCATTCAGATTTGAAAAACGTCGGCACAAAAAAATTGGGAAAAAAAAACCAAACTGGGAAGTTCAACACTTAATAGAATCTCACTGAACTTTTTCAAACTTGAGGCCCACTTCTAACATATTTAACATATAAACATGTCTGGGGCTTTGCACTTATGGCAGTGCTTGCAAAATTTGGGGAGGAAAGCAAACTGCTGTTAGGTGTTTCTCAGTATAAGTCACAGCTCCATGTTACACGCCCATATCAGAATTATTTCCTCATCTTTATCAATTTACTCCATCCCTGGAAGTGTCCAAGGCCAGTTTGGACAGGGCTTGGGACAGTGGTTGGGGAGGCACTGGATGAGCTTTAAGGTCCCTTCCAACCCAAACCATTCTGTTACTCTATGATTATTTATTATTTTTTTGTTGTTGTTGTGAATCCTAAATTTAGGCACATTATAGCAATATTCTTTTCCCTGGTTCCGTAGGAACTGGAAGCATTAGAGGAGGCAGTACTTATCGTGCTGTACAATTTGTCCCTGCCAGCTGATTCCCAAAGTCTTCTTCTGGGAGAGAGCAGAGTTTCAACTGCTTTGCAGGCAGATTGTAAACTGGCAATCTAGGTCATTGTAAATACAAAATAAACCAGCTGCCAATAAAACTGAAATATAATTCTCTGTTCCCAGTACGTGCAAGCAAAGAAACGAATCCAAGATATTGGCAGTGACAGCTGACATTCCCTCCTCAGTTTGTGGTGCCGCGTTCTTCCACTCACTGGGAAGCCTCAGGTGTTGCAAGGACAAAGAGATGATGGGGCTGCAGCCTGAGGAAAAGCTTCGTTCTGTGGCACTCACATCATGAAGAACCTTACTTTGCAACCAAGCACCTGGCTTGGAGTGGAGCTATTTGTGGGATAAGGCACTGCCAAAGGTGACTGAGGGCAGCAGGATTAGACACGGGGCTTATTTTGAAAGAGGTCCAAGGTTTGTGGTGTCATTTGGCAGCTCAGAGTACCAAATCCATCCTGAGCTCCATTGGTCTGCAGGATGTAAAAGATCAGGTGGGTATTTAACTGCTTCCAAATTCCTCCTGTGCCCACGTGCTGAGAGCTGCCTTCCTCCTCCCTAGTCTTGTTATCCCCAGACAAAAATATAAACACAAGGCAGTTCTGAAAAGGTAAGTAAAGGATTGGCCCCAGCTTGTTGTTCCCACAGACATCCTTTAATCCGTCAGTGCCACAAGCTGCATCACGTGTTGGTGGACAGGATGGTGCTTTCTACTGCCCCAGTGAATGGGTTCTCAGGCATTTTTCACCATTATCATCTCCTGATTGTGCCAAATCACAGGCTTTGGATATTGTGGTGATGTTCATCTGCCAAAGGAGGTGATACCAATTTTATTTATGGTTATAATTTATGGATTTTCTGAGTTGTATGAGATACAAACTTCGGCATTTCTTCCTCTGATATTTTCATTGACCTGAACCTTGGCCTGATTCTCATTAAAAATTCTGCATATGAGGATTAAATCTTTACAGTTTTAATACGAATTTGTGTCAGTCAAAAAGCCAAATATATATCTTATTTTCAGTATACTACTGAACCAAGAACTAAAGATCTGTTCTGACAGATTTCAGACAACGAAATCTGATGAGATGTCATGGACTCCACTGGAATCAGTTCCACTTGCATTACCCAGAGAGAGGACCCAAAAATACTTTGAAAGGTGTTCATTGTCTCTCAGACAGTTTTTGGTCATTTTATTTGCCAAGTTTCTCTCACAGCTGGATTAAGATTTAACAATTTTCTTTCCTCCTCTCCCTCGGATCAGTCACGAGCCCGTGGGAGATGAACACGACTCTGGAGCAGAGCCCAAATCTGTTCAAACCCAGGCACGGCTCGTGGTGAGGCTGTTTCTGGTTGGAGCTGGGTTCAGGCACGGTGTCACAGGCAGCTGGGAAAGGGTGGGAAGGTGAACAGGCACAGCCTTAGACAATCTACACCACAGAAATCCCAGATCTCGTAAAGGGACACCATGGAACCAACTTTGGTCAAACAAACTGGTGGAATCTCAGTCTAAAGTCTGGCATTACCTGCAGAAAATAGGAATTATGAGGAGCTCTGGAGGGAGAAGAAAACCCAACAAAATTTTTTTTCTATAGAAGAAGATTACTTTTATTGTGATTTATTGAGGTAAAGCCCCGTTCTCCCCTTAGCTTTTTTCTCCAGAGGCATCACTCGATGCTCCAGAGGCAAACTGAAAAAGAAAAGGATGATTAACAAAGGAGTTCTCATGAAGATGGAGCAGCAAAGACAGGTTGTTGTGCCTTTTCCACTGCCCCTCCTTCAGCAGTGGATCCGGGCTGCACTGGGGAGAATGGAAGAGTTTGGGTTGGCAGCAGTTCACTTTTGGATGAGATAATTTATAAGCCGCAGAAGTTCAAATCCAATATTGGGTGTACAATTTATTCACAATAGAAATTTCATCCCCGAGCTCAGAGAGACCAGAACATTACCATAAAGAATTCCATATATTTCTGGTAACATTGGTGTTATTTCCACACAGTTTATTGAAATCAACAAGCTCTATTGTTGCCAGAGAGGCTCGGGCGATGCGGCTCCTCTTAAATCCAGAGTTATCTGTGTGTCACACAAGGCCTTTCTGCAAGTTTGCTACGGTGATCAATCTGTGTTTAAATAAAGAAAAAGGGGAGAGAAAACAATATACAAGAGGGAGCAGAACACTGGGCTAGGGAATGAGATGCCTGCCTTCTCTTCCCAACTCTGCCGGTGTGACCTTGCACAGCCCCTTCTCCGTGTTTCAGCAACCACCACTATAAAATGTGAGCAATGAGGTTATAAATGTATCATTTTTATTGAGTGATGGCATGGCACGGTTCGGTTTTGTGCTTTATTTCTGTTTGCTGTGTAGTCTGATATTTGCCAGTAAAGAGCGTGCGAGTGGCTAATTACATTTCAGGGCCCTCAGTGCTCAGTTCAGCGCAGCCTACGTGTTTATTTGTTTCTGTGCAAAGGTGTTATTAATCACTGGCAAACTGCTGCAGCCAAGTTGATTAAACATGGAAAGCCAAATGTGCAGGGGTTTTGTGGCTGCAGGTGCAGAGGGATCAGGTCTGATAACACTGGAAAGTTTTCTGCCACTCACTCATCCCCTAAAATCCAATGTCAGTCCTTCCTGCCTTGAGTCCATGCAGTAAAATTAACATTTTTTTGCTCTTCCAGCAGTTTGCAAAGCATTAAAAGCATCTCTTATGTCTTGGTCTTACCACGTTCAAATTATGGTTCCTGTTCGCGCATTTAATTTAATCTTAATCTGTGCATCTTTCCCCACATAAAAAGTCACCACTAGAAGGTTTCCAGTGCACAAATTCTGCAGCTCATTTCCTCTTTGTCTTTGAAGTGACACTTCTGAAGTTGCAAACAAGTGATGATAAAAGGCCACGATGTCTGGGAAATTATATTTGCCAATTTACAGTAAATTTCCTGATAATAGTATAGCAGTAAAGCTGTACAGGTTCTGCCCCCGTGGTGTAATTTTTCTGGGTGCTTCTTTGAAATTGTAACAGAAAGGAAAACAGTGAAAAACTTATGGAGATCTGCAGAAATACTGACAATAGTTTTGTTTGATGCTGAATGTGTTATTTACATGAAAACAAGGTCTGCTGTGCCCATTGTAGTGATTTATCACATGAGCACTCCACACTGGAAATTTAAAGTGTCAAAATGTGCTTCAGAACCATTTGTGGTGCAGTAATTAGGAAAAAAGGTGTTGCCTTTTCTTCCCATTAAAAGCCTTCTCAGCACACTTGTCATCAAAGCATTTGTGACAGTAAATTCAGCTACACTTTTGTACTTCAGATTGCAAAACTATTTTGCGATACATTAGAGAGATTGACTGGAATTTTCACATGAAATTGCTTTAATGATATTTTCGTGACTTTCAGTACTTCTCTTCATCTTCTCTCATTCTCTGGTTCCTCTATTTATTATTAGATACCTGTGGAGTTTAATAAAAATATACTTTATGTCAACCTTATTGTTAACAAGGAAAAATCCTTTTCTTTTTTTTAATCTCTGCACATCCTGTGAACTAAAACTTATTTTTTTTTTTCCTAGGAGGCAAATACATGGGTTGTGTTTATCAACCAAAGGAGCTCATGGTTGCTGGAGCAGCATTTTGGAAGTGATGCTGGAGGTTTAGAGGTCTCCTTGCTGGTGGGCAATAGGAGTCAGGGTCTGCCTCTCTCCCCAGCCCGTGGTGGTCTCAAACATCATCACTTAAAAGCTGCAAACCTGTCAGAGCCCTGGGTGGATCTCAGTGGAAAACACCAGAGCAGCTCTGCTAAGCTTGTCTCAGCATATTTTATAACAATTCTAATATTTCTAATTCTGTAAATTCTCAGCTTTAAACTGCTCCCTCTCTGCTTCTCATCTGTTTGAGTCATCCTTTAACTACGAGTCTTTGATTTTCATCATTTAATCCCAGTTTGCTCCAGGCAAGCCGTGTGTCTTCCCCTCAATGGCCATTTGTTTCTGCATTTCTAAAGAGCACGGTAATGAGGAAGGTGGGGATTTTTAAAGATGTTAGAAGTTGTCTTTGTCAGGGCTCCCAGAGTCTGAAATTCCGTCATTTGTTTAAACTGGAATGTTCAGTTTTTTGAGGCTTTCCCATTGATGTATATGATCAATTAGTGGTGGTAGGAGCTGCCAGTGCCATCAGCATTGCAGTGATGGGCAAGTGTACAAAGATGCATCTTACCTTTTTGGGTAAAAAACAACTTTCCTGAGCTCAGTTGACTCATATCCGTGTGGCTGAGCTCTGGCACTTTTTTTTTTTTTGAGGTTTATCAATTTATTTAATGTAAGTTATTTCCTCTGCCCCTTTTTTGGTGTGTGTTTGTCTCAAGGACATTGGTTTATCCACACATTCGTATATGGATATTTGCTTTTATGATGGTTTTTGCAGATTTTCAGGCTGGAAATTTAAGAGGAATGGAGATATTAAAAAAGGTAAAACTGATAAGCAGGAATCACGGGTACTGTAAAAAATCCCAACAAACAAAGCCAAACCAGCCACTATTATTTTTATTACAGCAGGGCATCAAAAATCCAACAGGGACTGAAGATTTACAGTGTTAAAAACTTCACAGATAGTTACAGATAATTGTTGCTTCAAAAGAATTAGACACAGCAGGCAAAAAAAAAAAAAAAAGTAATTTTCTCCAAGTTGCACAGTTCAGGCTGGTGGGAGGATGAGGAGTTGCCATGAAGTCTCCTGGCTATCAGCTGAGCAGTCAATACCCTCGATCAATAATTCACAACACTGAATATATTTACTTCAGGGGGAAAGCAAAAAATTCCTGCAATGTGGTTTAATATTTTAATTTTGCCTGCCTGTTTCTTGTTCTCAGCTTTTGTAATGGCAAGGGGCTCTCACTTTTTAATGACTGCAGCTTTAGTTAAACTAAATAATAACAGAGTGCTTTCAGGTATTTTAAGCAGAAATTCTGTCAGGCCTTCACGGGCAGGCAGGTGTGTGTTTTGCAGGGAAAAGAACAAGGAAGAATTTTCTGGATATGGTTTTTGGAGAAAATATTAAGAATTAGTGTGATACATGAAAGAAAAGACGAGAGGTGCTGACCACACATGGCATGTCCAGCAGCTGGGCACAGTCAGAGGCCACTCGGGTATCCCTGATGAGCTGGCTGGTCGCAGATCCATCAGGGAATGACCAGTGAGAGCCTCCATGGAGTGGGAATGGTGCGAGAGTTGGCCAAGGATGAAGTAAGAAGTCCAGGAGAATGGCCAGCCTTGGAAAAAAAAGGTCAAGGAGGACTGAATATTTTCCACTTTCACCAGTTCCAGATGTTCCTGAACAAAGAGGGGGAGATAAGCTTAAGGGAACTAATAATAACTCTGGTTTGAATTTCTGTCCTGATTGAAAAACCATTTCCAGTCGCTTCCAACACGTTCTGGATTCCACTCATGATCTTAATGATGAAGGACACCACATCCCATTAGCAAACTTCTGAGCCATGCAGCTCTCCTGAGAGCCTGTTTCAGGGAGGTGGCTGATGTTTTTGTGTGATGCATACAAAATATATTTTACAATTAAAGTATTTTCTTCCATTTGTCTTCTAAATCAAATTACAAGGCACTTAAACATTGAATAATTTATATTCCCCAAAAAGATGGTAGGATATTAAATAGCAGGAATAATGTTAGGTTTATTAGATTGTTGTAGAGAACTGTATCTTTGGTAATGCCTCAAACTCGTAATTCTTATCAAATAATTGTTTCCATCTTTGGCTTGATTGTAGGGTTATTTCAAGAAGGTTTTTTCTGTTTGTTTCTTTTACATCTTAATGTTTACTGGGCAAATCTTTTCAGGTCAGGCATTCCCCAGTCACTGAATTCAGTAAAAGAAGGTTCTTTGCCTGTGTAGTTTCTGCATTTGGAGACAAATGCCCAAATCCTTTCCAAGATCCATATTTCCCTTCTGGCAAAGGGCAGCACAATTCCTCAGTGCCTGACCTGATGATGTATTAGCACATTTATAGAAACGAATCCATGTCTTCTGCTGAAAAGTATTCAAAGAGATGCAGAGGCATGTGGAGGACCCTTGGTTGCACGTGGATCGTTGGGATGCTGATTGGTGAGAATAACAGCAAAAATTACAGTTGGTTTTGCCCTTGGATTTCAGCAGGATGATTTCAGGACCCCCAGACTGTTCCAAGGATGAGGCAGGATGCACGGGAAAGGGAATTTGCCCTTGAGAGAGTTGCATTTATGGATAGAATTGTGCAGACACAGTTGTTGCAATCCCAAAAGGAAACGGGGAATGAAAATTTCACTGTGAGCAGGCAAGTTAATGCTGGGTTTGAGGGAAGAATTAAATCCACAGTGCAGGGGACTTTAATAACCCTTACCTGCTGCAGAACCACTGAGATGAAGCAAAGGCAGCACTTGGAGGATGATAACAAGGATATTATGATGGGTAACGTGACATTTAAGCGCCAACGGAATGGGCAATTCTAGAAGCCCTCAGGAAAACAAGTGTTGCTGAAACATGACCATTTATTGAACGGATTTCCTGCACACTTGTTACCAGATTTTTTTTCCCTGCAGTACCACAGGAATTCTGTCCTGGCTTTTGGCACAAAAAATAAAGGGAAGAGAAGAGAACGTCGAGCAGGAGCAGGGTGCCAAAGCCTGGAATCTGTCTGTCTTCCCAGATGAGGAGGGTAAAGAAGTATTTTTGTTGTCACTGCAGGGGATGGAGAACTTCTCCACAGAACATGGAAAGTCCAGACTGGCCAAGGAATTTACAGTAAGGTATATCTTATCTCACTTTAAACATTTGGAGTAGTAGTAGGAGGTTTATGTGTGAGGGTGAAATATAATTTGCTACCTGTGGAAGGTAGACAGATTAGTTTTTACATGGAAGGAAATGGAAGAGGGAGAATAATCAAGGGAAAGGAACAGAATGGTTTGAGTTGGAATGGTGACTTCTAAGCTTTGATTACTAAAAATACAAATAAATACAGGCCAAATTGAAAAATAGTTTCATTTTGACCCCAACACCACCTGTTTTGTTTTATAACAAACTTGTGTCAGTGGTTGCTGGGTATGAGGGCTGACATCTTTTGACTTGCTTGGACAGCTTTGGGAGCCACTCAGTGCTGTATATGTGAGAAAAGCAGATCTCAGTCCATAAAAAATAGTGACCACACGAGCCAGCTCTGTTCCTCATCCCAATCAATGCCCTGTACAGCAGCCAAGCACAGTAATTATTGTATTTATTGAAATAAACAGTAATAAATCCAGTTAAAGTGCAGTTCCTATTTATGGCTATCTTGGCTGGTTTGGCTCTGTCCAGTGACGTCAGGTGACATCAATCCAGAGTTCAGTCAGTGACCTCCCCAGAAACTGTGAACTGCAGGGAATAAAGTTAGGAAGCAAATGAAGCATTTTCAGGCAGGAAAATTGTTTGAGCTCATAAGTGAAAATTGTCTGTGTGTCCTTCAACACAACAGAGGAAGCTGTAGCAGCTGGAAATTGAGGGTTCCCGTGTCTTCTACCAAAGCACTCCCAACTGTTGCCTTGAAGACTCATGTTAAACATGGATTTTTGGGTCTGGAAAGGCAAAACTACACCCTTTCATCTCCAAGGCGTTTTGTCTTTTCCCCCCAATTTTTGTCTGAATTTGATCACTACAGACAGAATATGGTGTTTTCTCTGTAAAAGGAGTACGTGAGGTCCTTCCTGGCTGCAGTGGAAAGAAAGATCTCATCTAAAGTATAGTTGAGGCTTAAAATCCTTTGGACAAAAGTCTGGGATTCACTGGTCCTTAGTGAAACCAAACAAAATCATTGCAAGTTGCTCTATAAACATGCAGGGACATTGAGTTAACTCAGGTGGTAACGTCAGGTTCTAGTGGTTCCCCTAGAGATTCTCTTTGTACTTTCTCCAGCGAAATGGAATCTTACGAGGAAACAGCTCTTTTTTTTTAGTCCCCAAGTATTACAGAAAACACCTCAGTTCCAGCAGGCTTCGGCCAAACCAGTTGCAGTCTAACATAACAGCGTTCCCTGGGTGGTACCACAGTGGTTAATTTCAGTATTAATCGCTCCAGGTTATGGCTTTAGCCACTGCTGATTAACATCCAGTGGCACGGCCTAAACCAAGGCTGAAATAGTGTGTGCCCACTATCTGTAAACAGATCCAATTTCATTCTCAGCAACTGGATGAAGTTACAGTCACTTTTAGTGCTGGATCCAGTCTTTTATGTGCTTTTAAATTACTGGGGAGCTGCTGGCCAGAGAGGGAGGGCTCAGTGAAATAAAGGAGATGACCACAAAGAGGGACCTTGTGGACACGACAGCAGAGAAATATTTGCTTGACCATGAAACAGTGAACCAAGGCTGCATCCCAGCACCTTCCCTCCTCCCAGTGAGTCACTTAACCTCTCCACATTGCAGGGCTTTTAAAATAAAATCCAGTTAATTGCCTGCCTTCAGGAGGAGTTGGGAGACTAATTAATGGATGTTTGCAAAGTACTTCAGCACTGTAAAGTGCAGTACTGACTGCTGAGTGTTGTTACCACCTTTTGGAGGCAGATCCAGCAGGAGCAGTTCCCTGCTGCTGTGAATTGGTGTGGAGGGCTCTTTGCTGGGCCAGACTCTCCTCTGATTTCACTGATTGCCTCAGTATCCTCAAAGGAACAAAACATAAACGTACCTGAAAGCTGAACCCTTGCCTGCCTGCACCTGTTGTGCACATTCCCAGTCTCAGGATGGTGTGACCCAAACTATATCCTGCCCCGGAGCTGCCTGGAGAAGAGTGTTCCCATTTATGTTCAACAGAATTTCATGGAGTGCACACGGAGTTTGCATGGAAGCACCATCATCGTGTGCCAGGCATCAGCAGTGAGGATCAGCAAAGACAACAAACAGTGCAATAATCTCTGGGAGCTCGGAGAAGGCCTCTCCTCCTCCCTACGCCGTGTCCAGAACCCCCCTTTTTGGTGTTTGTTTTCCTGATGGATCGTGGCCCTTGCCCATAGGCCCAGGTAGGTTTTCCGTCCCGCTTCCTCATGTCCTGTCCACGGCCGCCACCTGTCTCCATTCATTTATTCCTCCCATCTGGTATGCTGTGCCAGCAGGTTTCTTCTTCAAAAATCACAGACAAAATAAGACAAATGTGTCAAAATGTATTAAGAGTCCAGTTTCCATAGCAATCGTTAAGAGATATTCATCCCTGGGTCTGGGGTTTTGTTGTATCAGCTTTTGAATGGACATGACCAGGTGCAGATTTCTGGAATTTCCACTGCTTTTTTATGTAATTCATTCCATTTCCATAACACAGCTCCAAAAAGGGTATCTCAAGAAGAAAGGCTAAGGAAAGTGGTTAAGATCTTTAATTATTATTGCATATATAATCGTATATAATGTTATTCCCACATATAGTATATATAGATAATATGTGACAGACGTACATATAGGTAGAATATAATGCACAAAAATATATTATATATAATTATTTTATTTATATGTTATATATAATTATTTTGCTTATATATTACATATAATATACATATTTATATAGATATTATTATATTATCTTTGGAATTGATGATAGATTATGTAGAAAACCACTAGTTCAGAACTGAGGGCTGCAGGGCTTCATTTGGAAAAAGAAAACAATATATGAGTTTTCTGAACATATTTTTATGTTTATTTGCATTATAAACTCTTTGTGACACTGATTCTGAAATTGTCTCCACAGAATCATCCTTGCATGCGTCCATCTTCTACCATGGGGCTGCTACATAAATAAAAATATTAGTAGACAAAAGTAGCAGCCTCTTTGCTGTAGCCAAGTCTGGGAGTAGATGAATTGTTAATTCAAATTAAATTGCTTTTATGAACTTCTTGTTCATTTATATTAAGTGCTTGTACTGACCTGGCCTAACCTACTTAGGTGGAATTGCAGAAATTAAAGATGCTCCCATTTCGCATGCACAAAGTGCACAGAGAGTGTCTTGCTTAAATGCTCTCACATGGACTTCTTACATAAAAATGAATAAAACTCATTGATGTTGTGGCCCAGTCAGAGTTGATGTGCCTTTGTCAACCATCCATAGAATCACAGAATACCGGGTTGGATCCCCTGATCCAGCATTTTTTGGCCAAAACGCAATCTAGACACGATGGGCCAGCACCCTGTAGAGCTGGACCTTAAAAGTGCCCAACGCTGGAGAATCCACCACTTCCCTGGGGAGATTATTCCAATGACTCATTGTTCTCATTGTGAAAAAATTTCCTTTTGTGTCTGATTGGAATCTCCCCAGGAACAGCTCATCCCCATTGCCCGTCCTCTTTTCCGTGTGACTCCTTGTACAAAGGGAGTCTCTGCTGTCGTACTTAGACACGGAAGAACCACGCAGACACCGTTCTGTCAGGATAGGAGCCAGGGCCAAAAGAGAGGCAAAGAAGGGCCAAAGAAGGGCAAAAAGGCCAAAAGGGGCCTGGCCTCTTTATTCAGTCAGTTATATATCTTTTTAGAGACAACCATGGACTGGAGGATGGGGTTACCACCTCTCCATGACACTGGTCAGACCAAAAGTCTATCATATTCCTCCGCCTTACAAAAAGAATGAAAATAATAAAGATCAGTAGGTAAACATGCCTTATGTTTACAGAAAATGCATGAGAAACTCTATTACAGGAATGAAAACATCGGAAGTCTGCAAAACTCAGGGCGACACTCCGTCTTTGTAGCCACCCTTGAATACTGAACAAAGAGGTCTCTTTGAGGTTTCTTTCTGTCAAGATTTAGGTTGTGCTTCACAGTGGGACAAGCCAAAATGGTTCTCTTGGGGTTTGAGTGTCTGATGGATTCAGAAGTATTCCCGTTGTCCCAGGTGTGTTGGGAGACAGAACTCTGGAGACGTGGCTTATCCAGGCTGCCAGTTTCTGACTTGGCTCAGCAGGGAATTGTGCAGCAGTGACTCCTGAAGGGTGGCTTCTCATCCTTCCTCACCCTCTATATTTGTTCGAAAGGTTCCATTATTGCTCTTGAGTTGGATTTGTGCTGGCTGCCCCACCGTACCTCAGGAAGAGGTTTTGTTCTTGGGAATGGGCAGCGATAGGGAAGATGTGTGTTAATGTCTTTACAAACAGTTCCGTGGGTGAAGGGTTTGGGTTGGTTTTTTAATGGCTTGAAATGGGTCTGGAAATGGGTCTTAATTTAACGGCTTTGAAATGGGTCTGAATGTCTCTGCTGACTTTGGGCAGCAACAGACAAGGGTCTGCACAAGTCTGAACCTCTGAACTTTGGGGTAAAATGCCAGGTTTGAGGGGGGATATGGGGTAGGCAGATTGGGAAGGCTGCACCCTCCTGGTACCTCAGCAGTGGGGAAAGGAAGAGGGCAACGTGGGGCCAGGTGTTTGGGATAAAAGGAGGCTGTGCCCTCCAAAACCTCGAGAGAGAAAACCCTGCAGGCTGTGCCCCAGTGGGCTCTCTCCCTTTACTCGAATAAAGTTGCAGGACTCCTCTGTCTCCTTTATGGACCCTGGCTTTTCATAGCAGGATTTTCTGATTTAGGATGAGGAGGAATTGGCCAAAGGCACAAGACGACCCTCAGTGTATTTCGTAAACAACTACTCCGAGCTCAGCTCCTTGGAAGTTTTTATCTCTTCTTCTCCATCATGTCTCATCTCTGGACTTCTCTTTTGGTCAGCATAAATGTGAACACTGGGAATCTGGTCATGGAGATTTTGTTTCAAGTAATAATATCTCTCAGCAGGACCAGAAGCTCTGGAAAAGGTTGCCAAAGTCATCTCGAACACAAAGAACTGATGGAAGCTGTAGTATATATATTATAATTCTGTTCAGTTATATAAACTAAAAAAGGAAGGAGAATGCTCTTAGCTTCTCAAAGTAGGCAGGAGAGGGAGCACATGTTGCAGCAAAGCTCAACATAATTCTGTATTTTCATATCTGGAGCTGGAATGGTTCCTGCTTTGTAGCAACCCTAAGTGGCTGTGTATTATTACATTAATTGTGATTCCAATCAATTCCATAATAACTTTAGGAGTGTAAGATTGAGTGGCTTCTGTAAATAGAGTAGCACTAAATAATGGATATTTTGTATTTCATTTTTGTATTCTCTCTCCTTTGGATCTATATCCAACAAAAAAAAAAAGGAGAGTGGGAAAAAAAATACTTGGCATTTCATCAGGTATCTCTAAAATACTTTTAAAGTCTCAGAATGCCTTTTTTATGCAGCATTTAAGGAACAGAACTATTACTGCTACCTTCTCATTTAACCATATCCTGTGTGCCTATTTGCTGTTTCCTCACAGTGTCAGCCTGCAGAGCCCCATGAATAGAGGCATGAAACAGTTTTATTTCATACTGAAGCACATTTTTAGTCATTTTGGCTTCAGAGTGACTGTGGCAGCCTTCATCCCTTGTGGGATCAAAAGCCAGAAAGCAAATACAATAAGACTGATAATAATATTTATGATTCTCAGGTTTAGAGCCGCTCTCTCCCTTTTTGTAAAGCAGGGGAATTCTCACTGGAGACTTGCTTGTTTAGCCCCTTGGGTATGGTTAAGGCTTCTAAAAGGTTTATAAAGCTCCCAAATAAATATTTGTAAAAGAACTACTAACACTTGGAGAGAGGACTGCTGAAAAGCTGGCGATATGGCAACTTAACTCAGTGCACAGTAATTATAGATCTTATTTCCAAGACTTTTATTCCACAGATGGCTCCTTTGCAAGTGAAGGAATAGAAAAACCACAACAGTTTTTTTTTTTTTCTTTTTTCTTTTATTTTTTTTTTTTCCTTTTTTTCTTTTTTCTTTTTTTAGGTACAGCAGAGTTTTTTCGTTTCAGGAAAGAGACTTCTGCACTGAAAGGCGCCGTAGTGTGTTAGTAAAACAAAATGAGCTGCAAATGAGGAGGTGATGAGGTGCAAAGAGAGTTAGGAGAGAACTGATGGGGGCTTTGGTAATGGAAGCTCCCGGGTGTTAGGGAGTCACAGAATGGTTTGGGTTGGAACCATTAAAGACCAGTTCCACCCCCTGCCACGGGCAGGGACCCTCCCTCAGGACCACCCTGTGAGTTTATGGGTTTTTAGGAACTCTCTGTACATTTCCCTGGTGGCCATTGTGAGGTTTGACCCCGTGATCAAAGCCCTGTAACAAGAGGAACACAAAACGCGTGTCCCTTCTTGGACAACAACTCCCTGCTGCCCTGTCCAGCTGGTGACACCACCCTGGAAATCTGGGGACCGAGCTGTTCTCCTGGAGTCACCCCCAGGGACTGCTGAGCGGTGCAGAACAAAGGTGTCACTCCCACCTACCTCCCCTATTGCAAATCCCTGGCCAGGATGCGGCTTCCAGACCCCAAACAAGCACCAGAGGGTGTCTGTCACTTCAGAGCCCGGAACGACTTCCAGAGTTTGGCACCTGGGAGGCAGCAGGAGGGAAGGGGGGGAGCGGGGCCGTGTTGTATAATTGATGCATTGGACGTGTCGGGTGCATGCTAATTGGATGGCTCCTCCTTTTCCGTGGTTTCTGGACACTGATGATTAGCCACAGCTATACTTAAAGACTGCGGCAATCCAAGGGTGGGAGCTTTCCCTTCCCTCAGCCAGCAGTATGGGGAACTAACAAGTAGATGGCATTCTACCTCTATTTTTAAATTAGGACACAGCTGCTTAGGATGTAGAGTCTGTTCCTTTCACTTGTTATGCTCCATTGTCAGTCTGAACAAAGAAACTTGCATTTATTTAATTTAGCGCTTGCAGCCTCTGCCTTTAAAAATGTAACGATAAATACAAATATTGTGTTAAGAATTATTAAATTAGTTTGTGTTAACTAAACCGTATTCAATGAGAATTTTGAACTTTGCTCAGCTCCTGACTGCTGGAGGAAGAGGTGCCTCAGGAATGATGGTAAATGTGTTTCCCTTAACTGAATTGGTGTTTTTTCCCCTGTCCTGAGCCTGATGCCTGATCCAGCCCTCCTCAGCTCCAGCTGGATTCCCTGTGCTCATCACAAGGAAGGGCGCAGCAAATAAAGACACTGATTCAAGTTACCCAGTTATTCCCAGCAGGATCTAGGGTCAACACCAATTTTCTCCTTAGGCTTTAAAACGTGGCCTAAAGTACCTGACTTTCCTCCAGGGCTCTGCACTGATTAACTCATCCATGACAGTTTGAAATCTATGGACTTCTGGAGCAATTTTTTTTCTGTGGGATCGTGCCTTTCCTGGCATTGCTCACTGTAATGACAAAAAATAACTGCTAGAAAAAAGAACCTCACTCTTAGGGAAGAAAAAAAAAAAACAAGTGAAACGTTGCTTTTTCATGTCAAGATTTCCTTGATATTCTCCCCTTTTTGGGCAGGTTTGTTTGCCAGGAAGACGACTGCAGTGTGAGGGACTTGCAGTTCTTGCCCGAGGGCTCTCAAGAAACCACCTCACCTTTACGTGTGGCTTTGAATAGAGGTTAAAGATGCAGTTTAAGCTTAATGAATAGTGATGAAGTGTTAAAAGGCAAGGTGTCTAAATGAGAAACACAAAGGTATTTCAGCTTTAGTCCCACAGTCTCATTAAAATCATATTAAAGTCCTCTCTCTAGGGAATGCCCAAACTGCACCAGGTTCGCAGGGACACGATCGTCTCTCTGCATTTGGTAAAGTGCAGGTGTGTTAATTTTAATTATCCAATTTTTGGTGTTACTAAGTGCAAGACTTTTTTTCATGAGCTTCATCACCTCTGAAGATCCAGATTTTTGCAGGATGAGAGCTTTGCCTGGACTGGAAGTGCAGCTGGAGCACGGCACTGCTGGGATCCTCTGGCCAGAGCTTCAGCAGGGGTAAAATGGGGCAGCTCTTCCCTAAGGGAAGAAATTCGTGTCAGTCTGGAAGATCTACGGCTTTCATTGCAGGGAAATAGAGAAATCATCAAAACCAACTTGATTAAACAAGTCAATAATGTGAGGGGATTATAAAATGCCATATAATTAGTAAACAAAGTGAGATATTTAAGGTCAATTCTACAGCTTATGTGTTTAAGCAAATTTTATATAAATATATATATATACTTCATATATATAAAATAAAAGACACCCCTACAACATGTATGCTAGGATAAATGTGGTAAAATATTCCATAGCTATCACAAACATGACAAATTTTGGATTAGGAAATGCATCTGTTTGGTGAGCGTCAGCATTCTGGCATGGTTGCAAACAGTGGCCAATTTGTTTTAAACTTGTAAATCCTTAGTAGATGGTTCAATGGTCTCAGTTAGCAACTCCAGGCAGAGAAATGGTGACAGCAATTTTATTAAAATAACACTCTTGTAGATTGCTTCAGTAAATCTAGGAGATCATCAAGATAAATGAGGAAATTAATTAAAAAAGCACAAAGGCTTCATCCCCAGTGATTTGACCTATTGTACAAAGAAGTGGTGGCACTTAAATAAAAAAGTACACAAGTTGAAGGATTCGATAGAGTTTATTGTGAAATACTTCCCTTTATTCAAGCTCTTATTGCAGGGGTTATGTTTCATGTGATTTTAATCTTTTTTTGCTCAAGAATCAGCAATTTTTATAAAATGAACCTTTACCAACTGTTGCAGTTGTTGATATTTGAGACTGAAAAAAAGCAGTGTATTTATTGAAAGGAGGATTGAACCAGCTCAGAATAAAGATAGAAAAACCCCAATCTTAGGAAAAATGGCTGCACCCATTTAACAGAGGTTGGTATTTCCTTTATTTGGGTACTTTTTCCATTTTATAATGGATTAGAGCAATAGGGGCAGCCTGCAAGCTCCAGTAAAAAAATAAATTAATATAATAATCCTTGTTTGTGCACCAACCACCCTGTATCACCTTGACCTTTTTCCTATGTGCGCTTGGTAGGATTTAGCCAAAAATATGTGTATTTCTTCAAAAATGGGACTACAATATTTATCCATCTACCAATCAATCAATTTATCTTACCTCGTATGCTGTCTGAAGGAAAAAAAAAAGGGTTTTAAGTAAGTCTAGAGTCTACAGAGAAAATGCAATTCAAAAATTAATCAACAACAACAGCTAGAAAAAGATCTAGAAGGTATATTTTTAACGACCTGGAAGGAATGAGAATTACCACAATTATAAATACATGACAACATACACCTGATTTCTTTTCTGAGAGTTTTGTTGACGCTGTTTTTCTCCACAAAGGCACCTGGGATGATAACCTGTAACCAGCGGAAGGGATGCTGCAGGCATTTGATCTCCAGCTCTGAATCTGTAATGTAAACTTTGGAATTATTGTCCTATTGCTGCAGGATCATGCCGTGAATATAAATGGCTGTTCCTGTTGGAAGGGCTTCCATTTAAAGCGAGTGGCTTTTTTTAAAGGAAGGTTTTGTAATTTACTCCAGATCTGAGGGTAATCTTCCCTAAATTCGGTAATTCATGCGTGGGACACTGGAAGGTTCTTGGAGGAGCTTTGGTTGGAGAAGGTTATTGTTGGAGAAACTTTGCAGTGTGTTAAACCACGTCCATTAACTCAGAAATTTGGGTTGGGTTCAGTGATTTTGTGGGGCAGTGCTGATGCCTGTACCAAACTGGGGCTCTTAGGCAGCCATTTATCCCCAACGTGTGCCAAAAACTTGGGAAGCTCCGAGGGTCAGAGCAAAGACATAATTTAATGGATGTTTTCATGCCTCAGTAGATTATTTCCTGCTTTTTTTTTGTTTGTTTTCTGATTGTATAATCTGCATTTAGGTTACACACGTGTCCCATCTCCTCCTTTTACTTCTCTTCTAATAATATATATTTCAAGCCATGGTATTTTCCCCTTGTAAGATGTGTCATATTTCCTGGCTGTTCAATATTTATAGGCTTTATCCCATACCCAGCAGTGTGGGTACAAGGTTGATACCCAAACATTTCCCTTGGCCTGTATTGGTGACACAGAATGGCTTCTGCTAAACGTTTAATTATGAACTAGTAATAAAATAATACTATAAATGATGAGCTCAAGCTAAGTTCAGAGCTCTGCTGGACTGTCAAACCCTTAATGCATTTGCCCCATAGGCTTTGTACAAATTGAAAATACAACTTGGTCCTTGATCTCCCTAATGTAATTTCCTCTGTGAGGGTCTTTTATTTTTTTTTTTTGCCAAGGCTGTTCTCCTGCCTGTATTTTAAGCATATATACTGTCCCTGTGGCTGCTTCAGCTACTGTCACTTTGTACAATCCTCCCTAATAGCACTTGTTCTCTTTCCGCTTGACAGGTGGCCTTCCCTTCCCTGTGCCCTCTGCGTGCCTGGAATGCTGATGGGCGGGATGGGATTTACCTGGAAGTCACAGGTAGGGAAAAACCCAACCTCTTGTTGCCATTTTTATTGATAATAAAGGCTACAGAGGTCCCCAGCCCTTGGAGAGGAGGCTTCACAAAGCTGCAGGGAGGCAATGCCTCAAGACCTGACCCTTTATGTAGAATCTCTCCGCAGAGCTTTGGGCTCCTGCTGTTATTCAGGGCAGACATTTTATGGCGTTTTGTACTTCAGGAACGGAAAGGCAGAACTTTCTGCACTGAAGATGCCAAGAGTTTTATCTGCAGCTCCTCTGGATTTGTTATTCTAAAGCATCTCACTGGCTTAGATGAAATTCCCAGCGAAAGTCAGTGGAACTTCGATAAATGGATTTTAGGGACAGGGCTATAAGCATTTGCTATGAATTTCGGCACGCTGCTCTCCACGGAATCTTAATTACTAACTGGGGTTGCCATATCCCTCTAACTTTATTTTTTTTGAGCTATAACAATTCCCTTTGAAAGATAACAGTCTTGATAGCAGTGAGCTGGGTGCCTGGGCTGCAGAGGTGAAAACCTCACTATTTATTTTTGCCTCACTCCTCTGCGGCTCTGGAAACCTCCGTCACTCCCTTTGGCTGGCGTTCCCCTAATTTAATGGACTGTGCTTGTCAAGAGTGTAAATCAAACCCTGCAGACAATCAGGTAAGTCCTTGTCATCTGTCAAATAATGGGGTCTTAGGAGCGCTGAGGAGAAGTTGGCAAAGTAGGGTACATTGCATTCTGAAGTTTGAACTGCAGCTCTGTTTGCTCATAATACACAAAGAGCATTAAGAGATTGATAGTCTATTTGAAATTCCTTTGAAAATATATCCCAGGCCGGATCTTTTTTACTGCTTGTCTCTCGTGAGCCTCTTTTTCAGAAAAAGCCATTCTTTTAGATCCACACGGCCATAAAACCAGAAAGCTGTCAGAGCCCTGCTGATCCAATTACAACTTTAAAACTTTTAAGCTCTTGATTTACAGTAAGCTCATTCCAGTTAAATACGGAGGAATCTTTTCCTTAATCTCTACATTGTTTAGCAGCGCATTTCACGGCGTATTTCATCTCTTTTTCCTTTACCCATGGGAAATAAAAATAATCACAAATTCACAGAATGGTTTGGGTTGGAAGGGACCTTCAAGATCATCCAGTGCCACCCCTGCCATGGGCAGGGACACCTTTCACTGTCCCAGGGTTCTCCAAGCCCCATCCAGCCTGGCCTTGGGCACTGCCAGGGATCCAGGGGCAGCCACAGCTTCTCTGGGAATTCCATTCCTGGGCCTCTCCACCCTCACAGGGAAGCATTTTTTCCTGATACCCCATCCATCCCTGCCCTCTGTCAGTGTGAAGCCATTCCCTGTGTCCTGCCACTCCATGCCCTTGTAAAAATTCCCTCTCCAGCTCCCTTGGAGCCCCTGTAGGCACTGGAAGGTGCTGTTTATCTGATTTTGTTTCTCTTTTGTTCTGTAAAACCATCAGTCAAGTGCCTGCAAAGCCCGTTTGGGGCTGTGGAGTGCAACACACCAACTTTGAGCAGGTGATGTGAGGTTTCCTCAGGTTTTATTTACTTACAGTGCAACTTTTAGATGGAGTAGTTGAGGGAGTTTAGACTTGAGCTGCTCTAGCTGTGCTATGTCATTAATCTCTCTTCTTAGGCTGTCTGGGGCTCTCTTCAACAAGAGAATTCCGTGTCTCCCCAGCTGTGCAGTCGGAATTTCTTGCTAAGATGTACATGAGGAGACTGCTGGGAAATTTGGTTATTCCTGGTTTTTGGGGGTTTTTTCCCAACACTTCTCGGCCCACCAGGAACTACAGAGCTGTGGAGTGTGGAGAGTTTGTGAAATTATTTCTGGTGAAGTCTGCTGGAGATAGTTTGTGAGTAGGGTTAGCTCAGCTGCAGGGAGGCTGCATTTCTAAAGCAAGGAAATTTTGTTCCAAAAAGCAGATTCTTCGACTATTTCAGCCTCCAATTAAAGAAAAATAACACTTTTGGCAGTTTGCTGATAAAAATAATTAGTATTTAATTTGATAATGTTCCTTACAAACCCCTGAATTTGTAAATCTATTTGCTTTTATTTTAATAATAATTAAGTTTTCAAATGGAACTTTGAAAAAATATTTTCAGAGGTTTTCTTTGCTGAAGATCTCAGTCCATAATGCACCCAGAGCTATGTATTCCTAACAAATGATAAGTTCATCAACCTCAGCATTATAGCAGATTTACCTTCTCTATTTACATTTAATGTCTGAAGGGATGCCATTTTCTGATGCCAAAGTATTTTTCAGCTTAACAATGATGAAGATTGTTTCCAGTGTTTTAAAAGATGGACTCCGTGTGAATAAATTGCCTTCAAATTGATTCAGTACAAAGCAAACGAAATCAATAGCTCTGCTTGTGTGAAGTTCTTTACTCCTATTTGTAACTTTTTACCAGATCAAGGCTACACTGCACTTGATAGAACATCAATTCCCTTTTTCCCTAAGCCCAGACTGTGGCAGTTGGTTGATCTGTGGAGATTCCTACTGAGGAAAGACAGTGCACGGTAAGCAATGCACAGCTTTGGACTCCCAGATTTAAAAGAAGCCCCTGAACCAAACCAAACAAAAAAAAAAAAACCCCCCCACCAAAAAACCAATATCAATAATAATATCATTAGAAATAATAACAATAATAGAAATAATAATAATAATAATCATCATCATCATCAGCTGGTTAAAAGAAGAGGGTAGATTTCCTCCCATTTTTTACCAAGGTTCGGGTTGGATCTCAGTAAATGCTCCTCATTACCTCTCAAAAACACTTTTAAATATTCTGTTTACAAGGTTTGTGGCAGGAACTTGTCGTGCTCCTTTGCTGTTAGCTAAAAGCTCCAGCTGAGCAAATCCATCCCATCCTTTCTGTAATTCAGTTTTTAGTATTCATGTTGTTTATTTCTTAAGATGTACTTTGAGTTTACAGAGAGTGACTGTGCAGTGGAGGAGCATTCTCACAGAACCTATACCTGCTGTATAAATATTTTAGAGACAAACATCAGCATGGATTTTTCTTTAATGTTCTTTAAAAGCATCAGTTTCTCCTAAATAATGATATCGTGCTCAAAAGAAACATTTGGAAAACTGCTAGGTAAATGGTAGGTGAATTTAGTTGAATTAATTGAATTAATTAATTCAATAATAACTCAATATTCTCAAAATACTCAATAATTCAAATAACTAATGAATTAATTAGGATTAATCCCACAGGATGATGAGGGATGCCTGGGATATCACTGCCAGAATTCACCTGGGTGACAATGCTCAGTCAAAGGTGTTGATGCCTTTTCCTGGTCTTAAAATCAAGAGGCGAACACGGTTGGAAGGGGAAAAGGGCATTACCTTGGTATTTATTGTAAGGATCCTTAGGTGCACCACGACCAGGTCGAATACACCTCCATGCACCCCCGCAATGGCCACCCCAATCCCCCTCCTCTATATCTGGTCTTACATTCTAGGTCTTACTAATTAGCATATCTATCAAAAATTCCCCAATGAGAGGCTCGAATGAGCCCCCCTCCGCAAGGAACCTTCCCCTGGATGGTTCTATCTTAGTTTACAAAATGTGTTCTGGAGAGGACCTTGGGGCCTGGGCACACTGGCACTCTAACTACAAAGCCTCTAAAATGTTTGGTCTCTCAGCTTAACAAACAAGTCCAAGAATGTAGGCAAAAAGCACCAAGAATACAGAAGTTGCAAAAAGGTGTAACAGGGGTATAAAAGAAAAGACAAAAATCATCATGGCATCAGTGTCTGCAGTGACAATTCCCCCGAGCACTAACGAGGCCTTTGATGACAGATCTGTTTGCGCTCACGAGCGCCGGGGTCGCAGAGGAACTTGCTGAACAACCCTCTCTGGATCTCCAGAGCGGTGCTCAAGCCCAGTGAAAGTGTTTACACGGCTGATTGTTGTTGTGGATCCTCATCGGGGGTTAGTTCATAACTCAGGCACGTCACACTGGGAACCCTTCCAAGGCCTCTCTTGTGGCAGTAGCCACGCTGGCACATTTCAGGCGCGATTCCCACAGAGCCCAGAGGACGACGTGGAATGTCCCACTTGGAACACAACGCAGAGATGACAAAATTTCTTCACGCTGTAAGAAATTCTGCTGGTTTGGTGTTATTATTGTTCCTTCCATGTTTGTAGGACTAGGAATGCACATCGCCCAGCGGTGGGGAAGGTGCAGATCACTTTGGCAACTCTCTCATCTCCTCAACCTTCAAGAAGCGTGGCTTGAGAAATGCTGCGTTTCTGTGGAGAGGATCTTCAGTTCTGTTAACAGATCTCTTCCACCTTTGGCTCCAACAGTAAAACAAAGGGATCATTCTCTTTTTCCTCTCTTCCCTACTGTCTCCAGACCCTCTTTCTCTTGGCTGTACAATTTTTTCAGCCATGTTACCTGTGCATTTCACACCTTTATTTTTTCACTTTAATTCTTTCTTCTTACCCTTAAATCCTTTTGTATCTGTAATCTGCCCCAGTCAATCTTGTTATGGTCATTATTATCATTTCTATCCCATTTTGTCATCCTCTATTGACTTGTCTCCTCTCTTGGCTGCTTTGACAACCATTTCTTCACTTTGCTCCCCCACAAAAGTGCCTTTGGTGCAAACCCCTGTTCCTCTGGAGGTCCTGTCATCTGGAACAGCCTCGCTGAATCACTGCCTCAGTGACTTGCTGTATCTTTCAAAATCTCATCAGAAAGCAGCTTTTCTCACTTGTCTGAGCCTCTTAATATTATATTTCATTGCTTCCATTATAAGCTATTTAATTTGGTGGTTATAGTATTCTAATCTTTAAGGCACTTTAGAATACTAATTGAAAGAAAAATGTCTTGTGTTATAATGCTAGAATTTATTGATCATGAATTTTTAGACTTTTTTTAGTACGTTTTTTTTGAATATGCTTTATCTACTAGTAAAAATACAAGTAAAATTGAGTTTTTTAGCATCTTTTGAAGGTGTGTAGGACAGGAAACTTGGAAGGCTGAGTCAAGGACACCTTCCACTAGGCCAGGTTGCTCCGAGTCCCATCCAACCTCATGAACACTTCCAGGTAAGGGTTGATACTGATTAGTTTTCAATTGGCGGGAACATTTTGGTCCATTTGGAAATACCCAGGTCTGGTAGGAGGAAGGGTGGTCAGCACAGCCCCAGCCACGTGGCAGGAGCACAGCAACATTCCTGGTCGATACTCCACTTACAAACGTGCAGCTCAAGAGAAACCAAGGATTGGAGAGGGGGTGTCAAATGTGTGACTGTCTCTTCCAGGAACTGTCTCCCAGAAAGCTGAAGGGCAGCACGAAATTATCTTTCCTTGGAGAGCCATCCATTAACGATGTTAATTGCTGTGGGTTGTGTTCAGTTTGATCATTATCACCAGCAGTGATTGATCGCGGCCATGCTGCACATGGATATTGTTAGCAAAACCTCCCCGAGGGTTAGCTCTCCCTAAAAAAATTCCAGCAGGATATTCTGATGGCTAATGCTCTTTTGTGGACACTGCACACATAGCTGTTGTACATCAGGCAGGTTCTTGGCTGACACATGTGGAGGGAATATGGGACTGCTGGGAAGGGAAGGCAATTTACAATCCGGCACTGGTGGGTTTGCTGTCTCTCTCCGAAGCTGGGTTTGTTTACCAGCCTCAGCTCCCTGTGTGATGCCTTATCCAATGTGGAAATTGGGCTGCTGGCACCCTGAAAGCTTTCAGAATGCCACAAAGGCTCTCATCTCAGGAGAACCTGTGCCTGTGAATGAAGAAGGAAATGCTTAAGTGTCAGTTTAGATCCCACAGTTTGTCTGGCACGTCTGTCTGGGCCTGGGAAGTTTGGCTGAAGACCTACAGGAGTCTGCTGCTCCTCTGGAATGGTAGAATGGAGTTAAGCAGGAAGCTCCATCCCGTTTACAGAGCTGGTAATTCATGTGTAGGTAACAGAGTCGCTCCTTGGATTTCTTTCCTGGGCTTCTTTCCTCACTCCATTATTCCTGGTGAAATCGTGGAAGCACTGTCTTGTCATGCTGGATTCAGATAATATCATTCACTATTTATGTAAAATCTCAATGTATCCCAAGTCTGGGGGAAAAAAGTGGATAGATTCTGGTTTGGCCTATTGCACAGTGAGACACTTGAGGCAGAAATCTTGGATTTAGGTTGATTTCCATATCCAAACTTCCTTGAAGCTTCAGGTGTGGGATTGGGACCCATTATCGTAATGCGTTATGTTAATGCCATACATGAAATTCCAATTCAATCTTCTTCATAAGAAAGCCTTTGACATGATCTATTAACCATCAGGTTAGAAGTAGACTGACTAATTATCACTTAATGCAATAGAACACCAGGGTTTGTCATTTGCTGAGCCTGGCTGGGTGGGGAATATAAATCTGTTAGTACGGATATCGTTAGGAACTTCAGATGGAAGGGAGATTAAAATTCCCTGAATGCAATGTTTATTCACTGTCATTATTCACAGAGTGACACGCCACAATGTCATAAAAAGGCCAGCACCTACCTTTTCACTCTTGTGTGGTTTTAGGAGGAGGATGAATACGACCCTGATCACAGTTTATGTGCTCTTATTCCTTAAGAGTACTCCATGGTTAAACACCTCTTCACATCCCTGTATTTACCTGGAAGAATCCTGTGGATGGGCAGTGATGCCCTAGGCAAGGCATCAAGGAATAAATCCATGCTGCCATGGGGAAATTCAGCCCAAACTCATCAGTCCACTGCTCTGTCTCTTTCAGATGGGCTCAGGCCACCCTCATTTTTTGTGCTGATCCTCATCTACACTGCTTTAACGAGTAATTTCCAGTGTGGCAATTAATCAGGTGTTTTACTGAAGTCCAGATAGATTAGATTGATCTCATTTTCCCTTCTAAGAAACTAGTTCTTTTAGAGGAAAAAAAAAAGGTAAAAGGAAAAGCCAGTAGGTGAATAGCTCTGATCTTTCCTTAGAAACCCAGTCTGTATCTGAGCATTTATAATTTTCCATAATTATATTGTTCTCTAATGTACTTATGTCAAAACAAATCCAAATTATATCTACTGTTTACCCAAATATGAACATAGGATCTTGCAGAAAACATTTTAAACAACCCCAACCAAAATTATTTTACATTAACTTCTCAAAATTATTTCAAACCACTGTTTTGTATAACTTCATATCTCCTGAGGATTTCTTGCATTATCTTTGTACAATGATCACCACTGAGTTTTTTAATTGCATTTTTTT
>VZRQ01003906.1:0-10722 GCA_013397975.1 Machaerirhynchus nigripectus | reverse complement strand
TGGATAAATAGATGGAGGATGTTCCAGTACTCCTGGAAATCGAAAGCCACTTCCACCTCTGGCTTCAGTGGGCTGTGGGACAGGCGTGGGGGTGTGACACTCGTGATACTTCAGAGGATGCTTGGAGTGTGTTTCCCCAAGGGAAAGAATCAAGGAGCAAGAATCTGAGGGACCGGATAAGAGAAGCCCACAGCAACATGGACAAGAGACAAGCAATTGACTGAGACTAGCCAGACCCTTTCTGAAGTGCAGAACCTCCTCAAGAACCTCATTTCACTCCATTCTCTTCACATGCAAGGCGGGTGCCAGAATCTGTGGTTCCTGAGGGCCTCAGGATTGCATGAGTCGAGGAATCCACGGCTCTGTGACCCCATGGACAGACTCGACAGCTGTCTCCAACGCAGCGATCAATAACTACAGCCACCAAGAGAATCCCACACCAGATCTGCATTCCAAACCTCCTTTGAAGCAAAGACTCAGCCTATCCTATCACTTTCTTCCAGAGGCTGTGCTCATGATTACGCTGTGGATTTTTTCATGAAATATCTCAGGCAAAATCTTTTTCACAAAATAGTCCAGTATTTTTCGGCTGAAATTTGGAATTCTGAGCCACATCGACATAAAATATTATTTCTATGGAACAACTGCAATGAAAAAGGCCATAGGTTTCTGATTGATAGTCATGGCGTTTCCTCTGTCATTCAAAACCACACCTGCATATTTCTTCTTTCTGGGCAGGATACAGCAGAGCATTTCTTTTGTATCTTTCATGAGTACATGGCTAGTGCTTTATGTTCCTGGCCATTTCCTATGCACAGCAGCCCTTTTTTTCCCCTGAACAGAAAAACACCACTTTTGCGTTCCACTGCTTTGATTTATTTTTTCGTTCTTCTTACCTTGGGGCAGTAAGGCTGAGAACAGCCAAGAGATAAAGCAGCGGTGAGGGCTGGACTAGATGATCCTTACATGTCCTTTTCAAACCAAAATATTCTATGATATTGAGACTCCTCCTTGAGAAGATCCAATCACCCACTTGCTGTTTGGACAACCTCTTCAGAGAGGTTTGCTCCCGTTTAACTTCTCAGTTTCCATTTCTGCTAAGCTTTTTAAGTTGGAAAATCTTGCTTTTAACTCTTTTGAATATTTTTTAGTATGGCAAATGAAAGCATCTGGGACAATTTTCACTTGGGCAACATGTTTTATGGAATTGTAAATGGCATTGTCCCTCAAGATTTCTTTAAATTGCTTATGTATTTTATACCATGTACAAAATAATGTATAGAAAATCCACTGTTGTTCTAAACAAATATTTATCCTTGACAGACTGCACTGCATAGCACAGCTACAGGAAATAGGAAAAATGTGTCAAAACGCATCAAAAACACTCAAAAGCAGGTCTTTAATCATTGCACCAAAGGATTCCAAAAGAAAATGTGGAAGTACAAAATGGAAGCTCTATGTGTAGCTTAACAAAAAAGAAAATTGTTTGTCATTCAATCAAAGGAATTGATTGATAGAAGTTGAAAAGATTAGTGCTACAGCAATCATGTCATTTACTTTTCAAAAGCTCAGTGTGCAAGCATTAAATATGAAGTTTTTTCTTTCAAGCAACAAATTTACACAGCTGGACATGTAGAGTAAAATGCAGCTAGATATAATGCAGGGACACTCATAATGAGATGGAAAGATAAACAGCTTTCCTGCCTTACACAAACATCTGAGATGTTACAGTAAAGCCAAGTTGAGACTTTGAAAAGCTGTTAAGCCTATGACCACTTATATTCTCAAAACAGATAATTTTGTTTAGAGTACTCAGGAAAGGGAGGTTTAAGGACTTAAATTTGTGTTTAGAATAGGAAGAGGCTGGCTTTTGTACTGGAATAACCAACTCCCAGGGAACATTAGCATTAGCCCCCAGCCTACTATAAGTTTTGTGGGGTAAGGGAACCTGGCATGACACCTTCCCTTGTTTTGATCTGAAATTCTGCCTTATAAAACGAATGGCTGCAGTTGTGCCAAGAATTGCTTGTTTGTTTGAAATGAAACAATGTCTTCTGGTCAAAAGAGAAAATTTCTCTTCAGCTCCAGAGCTCATGATGTGGAAAAAAAATTTCCAAACTAGAGCCTAATACAAATGCACCAGTCTCTTCCTTGGTGTTTGCTTATGGATAATACCTCTTACTGCTGCTAGACATTACACAAGCATGTGAAAAGTCTTATTTAGAAATCAGAAATGTATCATCCTAGACACAAAAGTAGGCTAATTTAAAATATAAACCTTAGTACAGAGACAGATTCCTAACAGCTTCCCTGGAGAAATTGAGTTATTTAGTGACCTGTTGAAGTCTAATGCCTCCAATCAGACTCAATACTAGGCAGTCAAAAAAGCCAGTGTCTAGAATACAGCAGTGGTTTCAGAGTGCCCACAAAACTTCCAGCAAATCTGCTCCAGCTTTTCTGGCATCGTTGACCCCCCCTCCATACCCACACACCTGGATTTTTCCATTACCTCTAGCCACAGCTCTAAAGAGAAGGTTGAATCACCACATCATCCATTTTACCACTAAGCACTGCTCTGTTTTTGTTTCTGAAGATAATCTGCATAATGTGGATTCAAAACTTTATATTAGAGAAAGGAGTCAAGGAGTACAGCAAGATATCTTAGGTTTCCACTGAACAGTTATATAGAAATTTTTTTTTATCATGTTTTAGCTTTGTAACATTTCCTTTGGTACCATTTCAAAAATCCATGCACAAGGACAATCTCAATGCTATCCAAGCATATGTGGGTTTTTCAAACACAACCTTTGTGTTCTTTAACACAACAAAAGCCTTGCAAACAATGTTTTCCTTCTTTTTTCTGCTTTCTTTTTTAGGATATTTTTAAAATGCTTTTCATCTCTATCTCCCCAACAGCATCAGTATGCTGCTTTATCTCACAATACCTTGTATCTCCTGTTTATGTGCAATTGCCATTGAACAAGTCCATAAGATGCAAGCTATAGTATATATTATACAATATATATTCTGGAAAATGAGAACTGAACACGTAAGTTAAAGTCCAGGCAAGCAGACTTTTCAAAACTCAGGACAGTTACCCATCTGAGATGAAAAACTGGTAGCTCTTGAGAGCTGTGGAATTCAGGAGACATTTGCCATGGTGAGCAATTACTTTATTTGCCCAGATACATCTAAAAAATACTAAATAAATTGCCATGAGGCTGCATAAATTGCTCATGTTACAAGAAGTTCTCCTTTCATTACCAGCTCACTAGAGAGATATTATTCCACTCAGGAAAGAAACTAACCTAAAATCATGCACGCCAATGTTTTCGTAACATGAAGAAAGTGAATGCAAAACTCATAACACATTTACATATATGACATTCTCTAATCAGTGCCACATTAAAGCACTGATTTGATGGTAAATCACTTGTGCCCAAACTTTGAGAAAATGATCTAAAATAACCAAAGATCTCTCTGGCTTGGCACCACAAAGCTCCAGCAGCAGCTTTAAAAGATACAGGTAATACTGAAGAACAATGAAAAGTTTATACAACGTTCCTTCCTCAAAATACACTCCCCAGCCCCAAAAATAAAGAGGATTGGAAAAGTATCTTTGGATATGATACTCTTTCTTGATTATTGTGCTTTAATTGTTGAACTGAAAACTAAAGATACCTACTGGATATGTTTATGAAATAAAAATAGACCGGGTTACTCAGGGCTCCATCCAACCTGGCCTTGAATTCCTTTGCCTACATGTGCATATTTGCAAAGGAATAAGCAAACAGCAAAAAATAAATGCTAAAATAATCAGCCACGTGAACAATAAACAGGGAAGCACTGTAGTACCAGAACAGGTGGACAGAGAAGTTCAGTGCAGCTTATTCTTTGTAATAGAATATAAAGTGCATTAACTTTCCTAGGTTCCATTTTCAGGAATGCATATTAATAATGCATCATTTAATTTAACAAAGCTTCTTAGTAAGAAAAGAAAGGTTAGCGATTACAGATTTAGTGCTCCTAGATTGTGCATGTAAGGAAAATGCTGAAATACCACGTGCAGCAAAGTGCTTCAGCTATCAATATAATCTCTGAAGGGTTACAGATTCTGTCTTTTAAACAAAAATACCAGTGGCATTTGGAACTGTTTGTTTAAAACTGCAGACTGACAGAATGGGGACATAAAAACATACGGCAAAAGAGAATAGATGCAGCGAAGTTATACACATCTATGTGCTATATTGATTTTTAAAGTATATTCCTTGATGGACACACTTTTCTCTGTTTTCACAAGTTAGTTTTCTGTAAAGTGTCTGCTGTGATACAAAGAATGATAATTGGACTTATTTTTAACATAAAAAATATGCACTTAAACGTCTCCTTGTAGTGTGATGGTCTTTTTCTGGTAAACTGTAAAGCTGTCAGTTGTCTTTAGTACTGAGTACTTTAAAGTCTTGAAAAATTGAAGTGATGAACCTAAGGCAGTTTAAGAAAGTTTTACATTCCCAAATTTCATTCAGTGTGTCACAAACTAAGAACATTCTACTAGTGAACCAGTGGAAAAAAGATGGTCTAATAAATAAATGTCTGTTCTTGCACAGGGATAATGCCTTAGGATTTTAGCTTTTATGTTTTTCATATCCTGTAATTCTTTAATGTATCATTTTAAACTCCATATAGACTGTTAGCTACTGTTCTCCCATTTCAGTCAGACAAAATGATTCCTCTCTAGGCCTAAAACTCAAGGACACCTCACTGTCCCAGGCCCCAAGAAATGAAAACAACAGTGAGCTGGGGGGGAGCAAACCTGGGGTAGTGACTTCATTACCTGGAGCTGTAACTGGAGGATAAATCCCCGATATGCAAATGGACCAAACTTACAAAAGTGTGAAAAACTCGTGACCCACTGTCCATTTTGGGTGCAGCCCCTGGGGGCTTTGACTGCCCTAATGTACCTGAAGGCCCTTCAGTAAATACAACCTCTTCTATTCTTTTGATTTTGTCTAGCCTCTGTTTTTAGGTAGTCCAATCAGGCATCAGGGAAACGGCTCAATACCTGCTATTCACTAAGATTACCACTGTTCATCTTTGATAGTTCCTGAAATATGAAGTATACAATGCCACAGAGGTATACTGTATTATCACAACATTCCCTTTCTCCCTAGATCCAAAAGCAGCCTGTGGAGGTGTGAGGTTGGTGTAACCTGTGGATTAGACCATCTCAAGCTATGAGCATTCACAAAGCAGCAGAAACGGAAACTTAAATTTCTCATAGACCCAATGATTTGACATTTCCTGTTCTCTCTCACCCTGCCTGCCTCTGCTGAAAGCAAGTTAATTCTTCTACTCAGAAACAACAAGCATGTTCTAATTTCTATTTAACCATTAGGAAGAATAACTTCTGAAATTTTAAGTCTTGAAGACAGAACAGAATTGAGGGTCTGCATTCTTATTGCCAGCAAACCTCGATGAAATGTAGATTTTAACGCAAACCTGCATCTTGAGGCCACACTTCTTTTCTCCAGCTGATCTTCCTTGTGATTCCAGTGTACAGTCACGTACTGCACTGGCATTGGCACTACAACTGATAGTGCCTGCAATCATTTAGGAAAGGTTTAAGATGCATTTTGCATTCATCTTTAGCATTCTTATTTTTTCTTCTGGGAGGGTTTTTTTTTTTCCTCTAAGAGCAATATCTCAAAACTAAGCCCAGAAAATCCCTTACCACAGGTTAGGTCTTTGAGGGTTGTCAGGGAAACTGAAAGAATAAGAAGTTGAGAAAAAGAGAATGCACCTAAGTGCTATAACACCGTCATACTCAAGTAAACACGAGTAAAGCACCAATTGCAATTGTTTTAAAGACCTAAGGAAGAAGAGATTTACAATAAAATGGTACAGAACCACTTAAAATAAATTTTAAAAATTCTTGATTTACAAATGGAAGGGACAAGCACAGACTCCAAGCCATAAGACCAGTAAAAAGATACAAAGAATTATCACAACTCTTGCCTTTGGAGACATCCATTATTGTTTCAAGAAATCCTAGTTGATTACAAAATATAAGAATATCTTCGGCTGTCAGGTACCCTCTTTAATAGAGATCCTAGATTAAGAGGAAGCTGGAATGCAACAGAAATATCTGTCAAAGAGCAATTGATACCACCTAGGAATATCTCACTCCATTTTTTTGGCCGCTGCAGGTACTTGACAGCAAATGCATCTTGATCCCTGCTACTCAGTGTGTGGTACAAAGTAATATCTCCCAGATTAATTGGCTTAATTTACTTGTTTACTGCGATCTTCATCTGTAAAATGGGGTATCCGGATGAAATGTAATGGACTGTGAGATGTAAAAAGTCACGTGGAAAAACCTAATGGTTCTTTCTGCTTCTGAACTAGAAAAAGAGGCTTTGTCTCATCAGCACAGTTTACAGGGCTTATATAATGATAGTTTGACAACACAGACACATTTCAGACTACTAGAAAAGTTACAGGTGTTAAAGGTAAGATATAAGCTAACAATAAATACTCCAAGTTCAGAAGTCCAAATGAATACTAGACCCTTTCAAACAGGGAGCACAGATGCTGGGAGAATTATCATCACATGAAAGTAGGAAAACCTATGAACAGCGCATCAACCACTCTCCTCTTTCCCTTTTCTCACAGTCTCACCAGCACTTACAAAAACCTCTCTTTGGCATCTCTTTTCTATTTTAGCAATCTCATCAATTTTCTTCCTGATTTCCTTTGACCAGCCCTTAGGATCCACTGGGATATATATCCAACAGAATGTCATTTTTCCCTTCCATCCTCGCATCACCCCACCTGGAGAATGTCTCTCAGGCACAGAATTCATTTCTGCATATCCATAAAAGTGAGATAGACACGATAAGGTTCTGCAATGATGTAAATAAACTATTCAGCCTATGCCTCAATAATCTATTTAAAACAACAGCAATATTTCTTTTATCCCAGTGGACTTTGTATGAATATACACATTCTTTAAATGTCTACTTTAATTTTCTTATGCTCAATCATCATGTCTGAAACAAGGACGTAATTATGAAAAGTTAGCATTTGGATTTACAAAAAACTAAGCAAAAACTACTAACTGAAGAAAAAGTACCCTAATTAAGTACGACTTTTTTTGAAGTAACAGACAGTACAAATGTTTTTCCAGAATTTCTCTGAGACCGTTTAAAAATTCATCAAAGCACTTCCACATAAAGTTGGGCTTTGAAATACATTATCAAACTCGGTGTTAGTACAGATCTCCCTGCCCATTTTGAGCTTGATTGCCTCAGGAAGCACAGAAAGCACGACCACCCTCTATGCCAGTCTCCCTCCTCCAGCTCTTACCTTTCCAAAACTGTTGACCAGTTTCCTTCAAAGACAGAAACACATTAGAAAGGCTCAAAAATAACAGTATTTCCTCAAGGTTGAAAAAATGTTTTCTAGGTATAGAACAGAGATTAATGCTGTAGACTGAATCACATCCTGAGATGCCAGTACCTTCTAGCTCTAGTTGTCTGTACCTGAAGTTTGTAGAGTGACTCTGTTTTTGTTCCTTTCCTATTTGTTTTGTTAGATATTTAACTGAAACCTTAAGCATGTACAGAAAAAAGCAACCCACTTTACGCACGGCAAAAATAACACTTCGTAAAAAACGTACCGAAAACAAATTAAACTCTGAAGGACAAAAAACCCAATCCTGTTTCCACAAATCAATAGAGTGAAAAACTCTCCATTATTGCAGATGAGCTCTCACAAACCATGCAGTTCAGTGGTCACATATTAGATTTTCTGTGCAGGAATATACTGAAGCACACACTTGAAGGCAAGTGCAGCTGTCTTGGATGTTGGAAAAACAAGTTTCTTTACAGGACAGGGGCAAAGCTTTATTTTAAATTGTAACTCAAAAACTGAACATCATCTACCTAATTTTTATTGAGAAGAAAGACTACCAAATAATCTTTTAGAACCCTCTGTCTGTTACATTTTTCCATAGGTCTGCTGAAAACTCAACAACAGGAACAGGAATAACCTGTGGTTCAAATTGAAAGCTACCACAGAGAGGACTCTCCACTGTAATAGAGTGGAAGAACTGAAGAGGTTGATACTCTTGATACTCTTACATTGTACAACATTTAGCACAGCTGTAATGCTTAATAGCCTGATGCAATTAATCTCGTCCACATTTTCAGAATTAGACTCCTGACTGTGTTCAGAGGCACTTGGGTTTCACCTTTAATATTCATTCACTGCTAATTTTAAAAACAATTATTTAACCTGCAAAAACTTACAAATTAGCTTTTGGCAGAAAATGGCATAAGTTGGATTTCTTTATAATTCATGTTCCACTGCAGTTGGATTCCCACAGAAGGTACCTGAAACTATTTACAAGGCGATAGTTTTCACTGGAATTGGCAGCTGCCTTTGGTGGAACACAGGTGAAGCAATGAAGAAGAAAGGCAAGTGAAAGAGAGCTCCAGAGGAAGAACTCCTTTAGTTCTGATTTTCTTCCTCGAATTCCGTGCTTTCAGGAGCCAAATCTTATGGGGAAAAAAAAGAAAAAAAGGAAAAAAACCAAAACCAGAAGACCCAAAACAACCACCAACAAATTAATAAAATCTGTCTACCTCTACCAGCTTCTAATTCAGCTTACTCCTCAGCTGTGTCCATTGACCCAGTAGCCTGCACAGCCTGGGACTCGTGGCCAGGGTGACACAGCTACGTGACAGAGCTTTTTTAACCAACCAGAAATTTCCACAGCATACTGGTTCGGGAGGAAGGCACTGCCAATCCGTTCAGAAAAGTTTCTCCAGACATAGCACTACTGACAAGAACACGGGGAAATATTTTCACCCTCAGGAACTTGCCTGTGACTGGCAGCTGATAGAAGACTTTGTGAGAATTACTGAAGCAACATGAACTCCATGTGGCAATCTGTCCCTTCATGTTGTGCTGAAATAAAACAAGCACTCAGTACATTTTCACAGAACTTATTATATTTGATCTTTTTTTTTTCCCCTGTTAAGCTTAGATCTTTAGCAACAGGCTTATGCAACTTCTCTGACAACAATCTTTGTTAAGTTTAAGAGTAATACACTTCCATGTCCAAGGTCTTGAAGTGACAATAAAATGATGCAGTACTTTTTGTCACCTCCTCCTGAAAAGTCTCTGCTTCGACTTGACAGAACAGGCCCAGCAAACTGTGATTGCTGATGTACGAAACGAGAGCATTTGTTCCACAAACAAAGGGAAAACAGAGTCCTGCAAGCTCCCTGCTCTGCTGAGCTGTTCTCTGGGTACTACACAGGAAAAAAAAGCAACAGGACTTTTCAACAGCGCCTCAAATTAATAGTTTTCATTTGAAACAAAGTCATCTATTTCTGTCAGAGCAAGTCATTTACAACTTCCACAGCCCACCTCAGGGTACTTCCAATTCTGAAGACCCTACCCAGGCAAACCAGGATTCTGTTTCAATAAGGACTTTATCATTCACCCTGAAGCACTGGGTCCCACTGCTGCAGCCCCTGAATATGGTTATTCCATGAAAAATACATTCTGCTGTACTAGACTGTCTTACAGCCGACTATGAGTGAAGCTGCAGGTCTAAGCCATTTGTATTTTGCCTTGCCCTACTTCAAAAAGATTTCAATCAGAACTTGAATATTGCCTTCTGATAGGAACATGGAAAAATGCCTAAAGCGATCTGAATTAAATTTGGCACAAAACAGTGCTCTGAAAGTATTATTTAACTACTTTTAGCCTGCAGCAAGGGCTTTACAGCCAAGCTATAAACTCCCTAATAATAAGATGCCTAATAAAAGTGCTGACAGACCATTCACAGCTTCGGCAGCGCTCATTAAAATGCACTAGAATAGAACATTCTCAGGATGACGGATTTCCAGCGCCCAGGAACACCCGGCACCTTGACAAGCACGCGCATTTCTCAGCACGTGCGCCCCAGTCTCGCTCCTTCTCTCTGGACAGCTCGGAATTACATTCCTTTCTGAAAAAATAATGACTTCGGCGCTGAATATTAATGACCTGTTTAACAACTAACATAAAATCATACCCTACCTCTCTGGAAGTACACGCAACTTTAACCAAAATTTCCATAAAAATTAACTTCAAAGGAATATTTTTACTGAAGGATTTCATAATGGATCGCTTTGCTTCAGGGCTTTATTTTTTCTGGGTGTCCTAACTCTTCTTTTCTGTTTCATAAATCTGTTTAATTTTGAAAATAGGTCCACATGCTACAGGATTTCCCTTTAATCATACAAGCTATTCCTCTGAAATATTAAGAAAGGACATAAATATTGTTTTCTTTTCTAAAAGTCATATGTTCAAGCATTTAGGATACACAAAATACTTCGATACTTGCTCCCAGGAACAGCAAAACAGCATCCAGATTTGGATTAGTAGTCTGCAAACACAAGGGCTGGGTGGATTTTTGTTCCTTTGCAGGGAATTCCCAAAAAGCAGCAAACAGAAACCTCACAGATGTTTATGAGATTTTTGAAATTATTCTGAAATGACAAATTCATAGCAGAATTTATGTTTTTGCTTAATGTTACCTCCTCCTCAGAGCAGGGATAACTTCAAGGATAAGTCAAGGATAACTTCAAGGATAAGTCAGCTTTCTTTTGGTCTTGTTTCATTAAATTTTGGTTTAGACTAGAGCTCCCTTCCAACCCCAAATACTCT